>JAOWAY010465992.1:0-12846 GCA_028565895.1 Goniobranchus geometricus | reverse complement strand
ACCGTCAATTAATAGTAGATATCATTTATTATTATTATTATTATTATTATTATTATTATTATTATTATTATTATTATTATTATCGTAATTAAATGGAAATCTTCTGGTCATACACTTGCATGACACTAATTGATACAGGTCATTCCCACAAAAAAAAAACAAAAAAAAAAAAATCCCACTGAAATGAAAGGATTCATTCACATTTAATGCAGTTATTTTTCACCAAGTGTTGTAATGCACATTCCTCATGCATTTATTTTTCACTGTTTTGAACCAGGCTTCTTTCAAGTGCTGCTGCCCAAGGTGACAAGAACTTTGAGTCCATTTTTGAGGACAAAGACATTTTCGAGTGATTTGACATACCCTGAAGTTACATATTATGTATATAATATTAACATATTGTATGCGTATTTTTACGAAACTATGCAACCAATGATTGAAGGCAAAATATCTTTTTCTTTTTTTTTTTTTTTTTTTTTTAATATTTTCATTTTATTCAAATGGAGCACTGAAAAGATGTCAATTAAAAAATTATCTTCGTTATCATTTCAGCTTGTCCTTATACTTGAAGGTCTGTGCATCGTATCTTCCTTAGCTCCATCCTGTTCATCCTTCTCTTACTGGGTCTCCCTTTTTTCCCCTGACATGTGTAGCAACTTCTTTAGCATTCTCTCTGCTAAGTGTAGCAGGTTGGCCGTGAGGTCAATGCGCTCAACTTGTAACCATGAGGTTCTGATTTCGAACTTGGACCGCATCCTGGCAGTCTTCATTAATTGGGAAAGGCTACACCACCACTAAGATGTTACTGGCTACCCAACCATAAGCAGCAAAGCATCTTGTCAGTCAGTATACCAGAGTACATTGTAAATTGGCTGCATCTCTGTACACTTGGAATGGATTTGAGAAGGTATTTGGTTGGAAGAGATCTCTCAGGGATCTTTTGTACAGCACTTTGGGCACATTTTAGTGGCTTAATCACTATTATAAAAACTCTTAATTTAATTTTTATTTAAGATTCAAGTTGTCAAAGCCCTTCAATATGACTCTCGTGCCTTGTTTTTAAGTCTGCCTTAACTATGTGAGTAATCTCTTTAAATGCAAATAAATAGCCAAACGTCTCCAACTTCATTATTCTCACTGAGAGATACACAACATCATTTCACCCTATATCATCATCATCAAGTACCAGGACTGAAATAGACAGAGGCGACCATGACACACCATTCACTTCTCTGTTCAGACAATCTCAGGAACTTCATGCTATTGTTTTTCCGCTTTTTGTTTGTCATCCAGTGATTTAAGCTCTCCAAATATGTCATTCTTTGCCTGCCCCTGCCTCTTGTTCCCTCAATTTTTCCAATCAGAGCTAGATATTCAAGCTCCTTATATCGATTTATATGACCTAAAAACTTCAGTTGTCTTTGTTTGATTGTTTTTAGCCAATGACCTTTCTACTTACTCCTGCTTCTTCTAGTACTGCATTGTTTGTTTTCTTTTCTTTATGTGATATTCTTAGCATCCTCCTGAGAAACCACATTTCCGCTGCCTCCCGCCTTTTTCTACTGTCAGTTGAAATATTCCAGCATTCACAACCATATAACTGTACTGACCAGACATAAGCTTTTAATACTCTTACTTTGGTCTCACATATTATCAACATAAACCTGCAAAGAATGGCTTGGGACCATCTAATCCTTTCAAGATAACATTCACAAATGGTGTTCTGTGTCTATTTTTATCTCACTTTAACCATCTCCGTGTGGTATTGTGGACTAACACTAACACTTAGGGATGCAGGCTAGACTAAGACAACAGGGGGTTTGAATACCCATTGCTGCCCCTCTTCAAACACTGCATCCTCAGGATATGCTCTTTACAGGCTTTTTTGTATCACTCAGCGCTGATGTTAAACCAGAATCAATTGTCTTCAAAAGTAAGCTTATGATTGGCTAAGAACTGTAAATATCACTCACTGTGCGGAGATGGACGCCAGCTTACTTATATGCCATCCCCAACCATAATTTGACAAGAAAGCAAATTTTTAAAAACGTCCCCATGTACCGTATGTCATAACGTCTCCATGTACCGTATGTCATGATCTATGATTTACCATTGTCAGCAATGTCACATGTACATCTTATGCTCATGAATGAAAAATAATTTCTTTAACTTAAGTTTTGAAAGTCTCATTAGAAAGAAAAGACACTTGAACAATTTCATTCATTTTACATTCAGATGATTTATTAGGGCTGACAAGGGGATGATGATAATAATAATAATAATATCATCATCATCATCATTACAAAAAATAAAAATACATCACATCATGCTTGCCTTCATTATCTCTCTCTCTCTCTTATTAGCTAATGTATCAAAACAAGTTACAATGGAACTTGAAAATAATGAGATTGCCATGACTGACCACATCTTGTCATTTCTAAGAAGTCTTGAAATAACACAGGGTTTTCAAAATGTCACTGTATTTGAAAGACATATCATTGACTACATGCACTTATCACTTCCCTGACTTCCCTTGACAGCTGATAAATACAGATATACACCTACACACATACACACACACACGCAAATATTTCTCCATTCTACCTATCTCTCGCCCCCTTCACAGCTTTGACTGTCAGCTAAAATAGGCCAATATCTTCTTCTTTCTCTCACATCTCACCTCACCCCCCACTCCTCCTTTCTCTTTCTCCTTATGGATGAATGTGGTGTTAATGAACAAATAATGCATGAAAATGTGAATTGTATAGGCTGTCAATGACTCATCAAGTAGAAGACATATGCCTTGCCACCAACTTTGGAGACTTACAGACGAGGGAAAAATGTGGATCTGGAATGACTGCGCTATTCCTGAGTTCTCACCATTTCCGGGCTCATTTCTTTTGAGTTACCCCCACTGTAATAAAATATTACACGCAATAATTCTTAATCATGTCACTGCTGTCAAACCCACAAATTGTCCCAAGTCATTCTCTAATACAACAGATGAAAAACTGAACAGAAATTATGTCCCTTGAATTAAAAAGCTAAAAAACATTATTTCAGGATTCAACAATTTTTATAATTTGATACTTTGAGATTCCCGAAGCCCTTTCTCTTTCAAAAACTGAAAAAGTTTTAACTTCTGCACTTTTAGATTATAAATTTGAAAATATGCCCTCAATGACATAGATATATATATATAAAAGTTTGAATAAGTTCCACCTGTGTCAGTTTCACTTTTATATCACTTTGTGAAACTGTCTGTCATTCAAGATGATAGATTTGAGATATTTCTAATATTTAATCTAATAATTTTCAAAAATTTGTGTACCAGAGCAGGTTTGGCCTGATTATGAGACATGGCAGCTGCAAAACTGTAACTTCATATATTACATGTAAATACGAAAGGCTACAAGTTCAGCAGTGTTCTTATTGAAGAGAAAAATATTTCAAAATTCATTTCAATTACATGTGTTCCCATTTTTCATGTTGGTATTAAATAATCATTTTCTTTCACAAAAAGTACAAATTAAATTGACTTCATAATCCAATTTCTTTAAAGGCTCTGGCATTTTTACTTTCCTCTCAATACAATCTTTATGCAATTTTGAGATAATTCTCGGTATGCACTTCAAATCTTACTTTTCCCTGAATGAGACAACAATAGTTCCAAAAGATTAATAAAAGCAATATATAGTGTGTGAATGACACTGGGTAAAAACATCCAAGATAAGAAAATATATATACACTTTCTCTTAATGTCTTGCAATTATTTTTTTGAGCTTCCAAACCCTGAGAAGCCCATTATTGCTGTCATATCTGGATCTGCATCATCATCATAACCTGAACTTTCAGCCTTGCGCTTTCTGTCTTTTCTCTTTTCCTTTCTATAGGCTTTCTGTTTTTCTTCCTGTAAATAAAATGAGGGTAACTTAAAAAAACAAGTAACAATAGTCAATTCATATAAATACATTTTTGACGGACAAATGTCCGGCACAGAGGCCTATGTAGATCAGTGCGCTTTGCACTGCAGTGACATATAAATCCCACATCCACAGCATATCTGGAAATTTGGAAAGTGATCAAGGTCCATATATTATTATAAGAAAGATATAGAAGTATGAGCCTTGGGATCTGGAAGTCCATCATCCAATTCTGACAGATTCTACAATGTCTTTTTTAACATGATTTTTCAATCTTTATCTGCCTGAAGCTGCATCTGCTGGTCGATTGTCAGAATCTTGAGTTTTCTCTTTGAATTTGAAGTAATTGTGGTGTGGAACTAGAGTTATTTCAGGATTACAATGATTGTGAACAATATGATGCGTCTTCTCTGAATGCAAAAACAGAATGACTTAATCTACGGCTGAGAGGAGAGGCTAAAATTGGGCTGGCAAAGCTTGGGCGATGGACCTGTGGAACACAAGTCAAACACATGCCATGGTCAGAACCTCTTCTTTGTTCAAATAAGAAAGACACTACCATTCACAGAACATCCCATCCGTCCCTTCTTCCTTTTCACTCCACTTCCCCTCCCCCTACCCATCTTCTTAAAAGGCCGCAAGCTGTTGCTTCACGAACTCTAAATAAATCAACCAGATCAAATCAACTGGAATTGACTTCTGGCCCCTCTTTCTTTTCACACATACACTCAACTTAGCCTTGAATTTCTTGATGAGCCTATCAGTTTGAGCTATTAATGTCACTCTGCACTTCAGGCCATGTCGACATATGAGAAAAGAGAGGAAAAAAAAACGCCGACTTACTGGATAGAGAAAAGGTTGGGAATTCCAAATCAATTTCTTCGCTCCAGAGCGCCTTGGCCTCTTGCAAAACAGCTCTTGACCAACAGCTAAGCATTTCTTGGCAATTAATTACTACTCCCATTTCACTCTCATTTTTCATAGAGAAAATTCGACAATCGGTATTAAAACTGTCGGGACCTCATCCCAAGATATTCTGTGATGTTTAAACTAAATTTTAAGCAAAACAAAACAAAATTTTTTTTTTACTTTGTTCCTGTCATTGTGGTTGTTTTTTATGTGTGACCATGAAGTTCAAAAAAGATGTACATCTTTTTCCAGGAAAAAATTGGGAAAATAACTAAGATAGATTTTAAGTTATTTAGAAGCTATGTTTGTACATGTATCAAGTTTCCTTCCTGTGAAGAAAGATTTATTTGTTCTTTGCCTTCGTCTCTACAACTTGAGAAAAGACACACTCTCTAGACATTTTCAAAAAAAAATTAGACAACAGGTAAAACTGTTTGCACATATTCATAGGATTACTTTTCAAGAACACCTTATGTGAAATTTCAGGTCAATGTCTCAAATAATAATAAAGTTAGAGCTATAACTATTGTATGATACGACACCCTCAATCACCTGCAATTTGGTGTACAAATATAAACACCTCAGGAAAGTCGAGACTACAGAAAGATGATCTTTCAGACCAGACTCAGCTGACCTTATTTTGACAAGGAAATGGTTTTGGGCGGAGCGACATCTGAAATCATGTTTTGGGCTAAAAATTTCGAGAGAATAGATCTAGATGAGTTCAATTACACAAGAGTATAGTTTCACTCATGGGTTGGGTGAGGTGAGCTTCTTTCCATGAAAATCGTGTCTTTCATCCAAAGGGGTCAGAAAGTTGTTATGTAAGCGTCATTGCAAACAGTAAACTGTTTCTCATCTTTTCAAGCATCTAAATCATTTCAATTCATGGAAGTTGGCTTTAGATCCATTCACTTGATGTCAGGCTTATCTCTCAGCATGATTCCACCTTGCCCAAGCTATCATGCTCCAGGAAATACCTCGTTAATGCCTATAATATTCTATGCCATCATTAAATACACCAATATTACAGCATGGTTCCCATGACGTGTTTGCAAGACATGAAGATAAAATTCTACAGCAACAGAATACATGCTAGGATTTTCTGCAATTTCAACCACAAAAGCACAGTCTTGGGTTTTGCATTAGACAATTGCAATTTGGAATAGGCCACAGAGCACGAGTGTGTTGAAAAAAAGCATCCCCGAGACAACAGAAAAGGCAAAAAAGAGGAGGAAAAGGCAAGCAGATGCCAGTTTAGAAAGGGAGGCAGAAGAGATTGGTCCAGCCTACAAGGGTCCATGTTCTGAGGCATGCCGGCATGTATAAAGCACTTTTTATGAGGGCAGGATTATCCGTAAACATCAAGTGTTGTTTTCTCAAAATGTACTTCTTGAATAGTCTTTTACAAATATCTGTCCTATTTTTCAACTGATCTGGTTGATATTTGGTATGAACGTTATATGGATGACAAGTACCAAAGCATGCATGGGTATTTTCCTTTATGTCTCATCGTTTCTGCTGTGTAATGCGATAAATATTAATGGCCTATTCCTACCTCTTCTTGTAACTCTCTGACACTTTCTTCAAAGTCGTAGTCTTTTTTCTTTTCCTCCTTTTTCTTTTTATTCATTTCAAACCTGGCTTTGACTTGATCCAGTGAAGATCTTTCTATTTTCATGGACATTCCCAAATTCCGTTGGTCTTCAAAAGAAAAAACAAAAACATCAAAGAAATTAAATCCATTTATATCAGAAAGAAATCTTTTTCATGAAAATGAATAAGATTTCGTATCTCTTACAGGAATGTAAAGAAATGTTACAGAAAATTCTCTCAAGTAACATGTCAGTATCTTAATATAAACATTTAAAAAGTAGAAATGACAGATGAATCAGAATCAACTTAAATTTTAATTCTGTCTCAAAAGTGGTTCACAAAGAGACAAATTAGTGACATAGGAGTAATATAAAAAATTATGGTACTCAAGATGACATTTTTTCAAAGAGATCTATAGTTATATAGAAAAAATATAAACATTCCTATACACGATCTGTCTTTATCGTTAACATCCCGTCTACTTCTCTCTGTCAATCCCCTGGTCCTGACTTTCTTTTTGGAACTTGTTATAAAATAATACCATTCTATGATATTAGACCAAGAAAGTGGGCAGAGTGATAGTTGGACGACTAATGAATACAGTGGAACTCGGATACAATGGGGGTAACGGGACCATCAATAATTTTCTGTTGTAGGCGAGTCTCTTTGTAGAGGTGCATCTATATTCCACAAGACTTTTTTGTAAAATACATTCCTGAGTTACCGCTGTTTTAAACCAATATCATCTCCTATGTTTCCATGTCTGTTTGTTTTTATGCATCTGTGTGTTTTTTGTTTGTATGTCTGTTTATTGGACTTTTTCTTTGTTTTTTTAACTGTTGTTGATTATGGGTGACATGATGGGATCCTATGCCAATGCTAGCAGTGTCAAGTCCGTAACAAAAAATCCTGTACTGTCATTTTATTCTGCTACCTCTCTTGACTCAGGAGAACTTCGCAGATAGCTTATGCAATCAACATGATGCTGCTTTTTTTTTTTTTTTTTGCCATTTGCTTTTCAAAGAACTAAAGCTGAAAAAAAAAGACACGTTATGAATGTTAATACCAGTTATCTCATGTAAATACGTACGTTTCTTTCCATTTATGTGGTCAAGAAAGTTGATGGAATCTTTTACAACACAGTCACAGACATTGCAGTAGTATCTGTCATAGTAAAGTACAACGACCAAAAGCAAATATTTACTTTATCTCATTATTGCTTAGTTTGGGAACATCGTTACCTCACAGAAAAGAAAATTATTCAGTCTGAAAAATATTTTGAACAAATTTAAGAACTTTTAATTTCTACTTTGGATTCTCTTTATTATCAAGGAACTAACAGATCACTCAAAATAATTCATGACGCCTCTTACACAGCTAACCCCCTAATTGAATTATTTTCAAACATTTGAGAAATATTAGAATACGCAAATTAAAAAATTTTCCATAGGCTTCACTTCTTTTGTTTGATAGTGATATAGAAAGCATTGTACCAAAACTGTCCTTTAGCGATTATTGTACCTTATAATTTAATTTTTAACATGCATTTTGAAAATATCTATTTGGTCAGATGAAATGTATAACTTGCCCATTGTGTTGGGCGTGAGAATTGTGTCATTGCATTACAATCTTGTCTTAAATATTTTGAGTGTGTATTAAGAATATCTGTGTGTACACACCATGTAAACATCAAAGCACTTTCCCTTGTTGCAGGGTACTACAAAATGGCAATGAAAAAGCATACATTCATTATTATCATTATTTATATTATTACCATTATTACATTATCATTATTATTATTATTATTTCCCTCACATACAGTCCTTTAAAGCTCAACAGGTTAAAAAAAAATTGAGAATAGGTCATTGATAGATCTATTAAAAGTGAAATCATTGTTGTTCGTGGAGATTTAGTTTAGATGTCTGTTCTGATGAAGATAAAATGACTAAAGCATTCGGAAAAATCTTTGTACAAGCAAATTAAAAGACAAGTGTGTTAAGACATATTTAGCTTACCCTCCTTGTTGAGATGCAGGTGTTGTCTTTGTGATGACCTGAGATTTGCCTAGTTTGGAGTCGAGATCTACCTGAAAGTTTCCCAAGGCAAACAAATATTTTTAAAAAGAATTGAAAGCATTACATCAAAAATATCAATAAACCAAGAGTTCTTTAAAAATCATATAGTTGAAAGGACTAGACATATGACATTCCTTAATTTTTCCTTTCATTTCTAATTTAGTTACCTGCTTACCTTGTAATCTCTAGGCTTCAGCAATTCACGTTTGACAGGAATCCTGCGTTCATCTTCACTATCACTGCTTTCCCCTTGTAATTCCTTGAGCCTTTCTTGGGCAAGTCTCTCGTACTCCTCTTTGTCCCATTTTCTGCGACCATCAGAAACGTTGATCTGAAATGCATTGATTTTTCATGTAAAGAATTCATATCCATGGTGGATATTAAAGGAGGGGGAGGGGGGGTTACCTTGCATCACTTCTCTTTTTCTATTTCTACCTCTATTTATTTCTTTTGCTTCCCTTTTTACTTATACTTAAAAACTACTCAATTTACTCCAGTCTGAATTTTGAGAGACTAGTAGTACCTTATTTGAAAATTAGCACTCCCTCTTGCATAGCCTCAGAAAAGCACTACAGTGACAAACAGGTAGATTTCCAAAGCAAAAAAAAAAAAGAAAAGAAAAAGAAAAAGAATTTTCTCAACATTACAACAAAAAAAAAAAAAAAAGAAAAAGAAAAAGACATAAATATTGGCCTTAATATTTCCATAATGCCATATAGGTCTATATATATCACTGATACAAAAAACAAACTCATTAAGTTAGATCTTTATATCCTATCGCAGGAAATTAAAATGGGCACAGGAAATTAAAATGGGCTGTTTTTCCATGCCTCAGCCACTTGTCACTTCGATAAAAATTTATGTCAAATGTTTACTACAGTCTAAATGTGGACCAAATTAGTGAACATCACTGCATTTTACATGCTTATAGTCCTGTAAAATTAAGTATTGCTTTGTTCGGTGTCTCCCTGACGGAGAGATCAAAGAGTGCCTTCAGCATCTCAATGTGCAAGATACCTGCAAGGGGCCTTTCAGTTAAAAGGGAGCTGCAGGGAGAACACCCAAAGATGTGTGAGCGACAGTGATAGTGAACACACCCGTGTATTGTTAGCTGAAATCATACAGGATTCATCAAAAACATAGTCAATTATTGGGAGGAATTCTGAAGCGGTACACCAGTCTGATAAAGTGTTTTTGCTGTATAAGTCAAGCAAGTTTTTTCTTAACTTGCGGGTTAGGGTTTGCTCAACAGCGTCGTTCTGTTTGTGAAGAGGGTGGGACTTGGTGGAGTCAGATAACATTAATATCAATTTTAAGATATGAATAGTCATTCAAAAATGTATTTGGGTCTTGTTTTGTATCTCCGAAAGATAAACAACTGAAACAATAACATGCATTGTTTTCAGTGTTTACTGTCAACCATTGGAATCCTTTGAACCATTCAGGATTAAAATGACTCTTTTGCTTTCCAGACACAATGGAAAGTGAAAAATCAGTTGGTTGATGTGATCCAAGTCTCTTGGTAGTTAGCTTAACTTCTAGCAACAAAGAGCTGAAACGAGTTTTCAATAAGTATTATAAACGATTCACTTTTACATTGAAAAAACTTTTTTACAATTAATTTTATCTTAAAAGTGGAGCTTACTCAACTGACGGATACAATTTCATGACAGAGATGCTTATTTATTCCATCTTAGTGGCATTCCGATCTCGACATACACAGCATGCACACATAACTTGAGATATCACTCACTGTTGAAACTTTCTGCATTAATTAAGGTATAGGCTCAGAGTAATGTATGGACACTAGTTTAAGAATGAGTATAGCCTAACCAGAGCTAGTGCAAAAAAGAAAAAAGTGGGGAGGGAGCTCCTAGGGTGGGAGGGGAGGATGCTGGGTTGGTCCTTGTGTAGCCTTCGTGAAACCCCTAAAATGAGGCTAAGCACACAGCCATCGTTTGCCAAGGTGACTACATCACGAATCACGTTGGGGCTTCAGTCCCAGCCGCTGTGAACTAAAGGCCTATTTGTATCACCCTTGGCAGTAATTAGGCTTACTACATCTTGCATTGCATTGCATGGTTAGGATAGACTTATTCTATCTGGAGGAATTTTGAGTTGCGGTTTAAGCCCTGGCCAATAAAATTTCCCTTTCTAGGTAGACAAAGTGAGTGATTGGATAATGCAAGGGCTATAGTAAAAACACGTAGTAATCGAAATCGCAATTAGCTTTACCCAAGACTGACTACAGATTGTACAGTACAGATGAATGAAAGGGCAGAGAGCCGGTGGGTTTCGAAAAAAAAAAAAATTATTCCATTACAATTATTGTTTTTAATATTAAATCAGATTCTAAATCTAGATCTAGCTGTTCATTGCTACTGTTGGTGCAGAATTCAAGGTGGGGCTGAAGCTGCAACACCTCATCCCAGGCGACGCCTCTGCGCTTGTTAGGGTTAGGGTTTGTTGGGGTGAGAGTCAGGGTTTGGGTTTGTAAGAGTTAGACTTAGGGTTAGGGTTTTTTAGCGTTAGGGTTTGTTACTGGTTACTGCTTACTGGTATCTTCCGTGTTGGAAGCTTTTTAAGCTTGTTCACGGATCGTAGTTTGGTGCACTAAACTGATTCTCAAGCGTGTTACAAAGGCTTTTATTGGTAACAATTTGGGTCAAATTTTACAGGGAGGTTTTTCCAATGAGCATCAAGTCTATTTTTAAAAGTATTGATGGTTGGGGCTGTGACGACGCTATTCGGCAAGCTGTTCCAGGCTGTTATCCCAGGTAATGCAAAAAAATTTCTCCTGACTTCGAGCCTGCAATGGGATTTTTCTAGTTTCAGGCTGTGTCCTCTAGTCTCCCTGCACCTGAAGAGGGTTTAAACTGGCCAATCAGTTAAGTATAAGCCATGTATGTATTTATACATGTTTATCATGTCCCCTCTATATCGACGATGTTCAAGATTTGGCAGATCTAATTCAGAGAGCCGTTTAGGATATGGTTTGTCTTTGAGGGATGCTACAAGTTTGGTGGCTCGCCTCTGGACATCTTCTAGCTCGCAACATAGTGTCTTGTGCCTTGGTTGCCATGCTGCATGCCCATATTCCAAAATCGGACGCACAAGTGCCTTATTACAGCTGGATGAAGATTGCCGGTGTAAGGAAGTCGAAGGATCTTCTAATGACTCCAAGAACCCTATTTGTGATTGTCACTTCCCCTTGGTGATATACCACTTCGGAAATCCTCCCCAATTATTATGCTCGAGAATGAGAAAGGCTGAGGAGGCATATGGAAGAACTCCCCTTTTCGCCTCTGCAATAGATCTAGTTGGAAAACAAAGAAAAAGGAGGATGTATATTGCACATGAAGTTTTTAAAAAGTCTGATAGATCTAGAGTTTAATAAATGCAGACACGTTATCAAGAATGTGTCTCAAGTGTCTGACTTAGGCCTAAAGAGGTTGCTGAATGAAGTGAATGTGTGCAAATCAATCTCTGCGCCCAATCTATATATCTAGATCGAGAGCCATCTAGATTCTAGATCTACTAGAATCTAGACTAGATTTTTATTCAACTTTTCTAGATCGACCATCAGTCAATCAACTGCAGATCGTCCCATGTCAAACTCCAAATTTTTAGTATGAGAGTATCTAAAGGCTATATAAGCCTGGGGAATTGAAATTCTCAGGTCTTGTCATTGTCACTGTCAGTGTGGTGAGTGTCAGCCTTGAGATTCGAGCATTGCCAGCATACTCGTCCACTGATAGTAGTCTCGCTGGGTCGGTAGATGTAGAACCTGACAACATCATAATATAAACCTTAACCAAAATGTACATCTAACTAGAGATCTAGATCTAGATCTGAGTCTCGATATCTAGCTTCTACATCAGAATCTTGATCAGGATTTCGTTTATTTACATCGTAAACGCCACCGGACATCTTGATTGAGATCTAAGCCTTGGTTTCAGCAGAGGTCCACTCAGTGTTTCAGTTCAGCTTCGGGGATTTGTAGACACTCTTTTTTGTGCTGAGATAGGAACTGCAAGGGGCTATTTGCGAACTTCATATGGCGAACTTCTTGTTTTTAGCACACATACTACAATATAGGTAGTCCATTCATCAAGTAGGCCACCAGGTCTGAGGCAGACATTGGCGACCTTGACACGCCATTCACTTCGCATTCTCTGATCAGACAATCTCAAGAAGTTCATGCTATTGTTTTTCTCCTTTTTATTTGTTAGCCAGGGATTTAGGCTCTCTAAATATGTCACTCTCTGCCTGCCCCTGCTTCTTTTCCCCTCAATTTTTCCAGTCAGGGCCAGATGTTCAAGTTCCTTATGTCGATTTATATG
>JAOWAY010465881.1:0-12852 GCA_028565895.1 Goniobranchus geometricus | reverse complement strand
GGAGGAGGAGGAGGAGGAGGAAGAGGAGAAGGGGAGGATGGGGAGGAGGAGAAGAAAAAGAAGAAACAGCTGAAGTGAAAGAAATACAAATTGACCTGAGACAAATGAAAATGAAATATCAGGTGAGAACTTGGTAAAAGAAAAACAAAGCAAATACATGTACTCACTCCATCACAGGTAAAGGAATGGCCAACTGTTCAAAGGGCAAGTGTCTCCTGAGGTCCTCCAGGTAGTCTATATACATGACTTTTTGTCCAAATTTTACGCTATCAAAGAAAAGATCAAATATATATTATGACAAAGAAATGACAGACTTTAAATAGAGAAGAGTGATTGTCAGTGGGCATAAAATTGAGAAATGAATAAAAATCATTCCAAAGAAATGACAAACTAACGGGAGAGAAGACTGAGGCCATCATTACAAAGAAGTGACAATTTCATAAATTCTCATTGTGATGAACATGCCATGTTGAGCTGACTATAGACTGAACTGACAGAACTTTATAAGGCACAGAAAATACATGATCTCCTCATGTAACAAGTTGAATAATATGTATTTGCATTTTCATTTTAATTCTCTTTCTCTTTACATACCGCCTTCTCCTCTCCTCTCCTTTCCTTGTGTGTGAACAAGGGTGAAGGGTTAATTCTTTGTTTTTGTTGTCGTTTTTTTTCTATCTTTATCAGGTTGGTTTTCTGTATTTTTCTTTTTATTTCTGCCTCCAGCTTATCCAAATTTGGGTTGTTATAGAAGGTCATGTTCTGCGTAATGTTTTGACAGTGGTGTTACATCAGATGCCCTTCATCAAACAGCCAAGCTTTAGGCTTGCAGAGTTAACAGAGGAGAAATGGAATAAAAGAAAGCAAGGAAAGGATGATGAGAGCGTCCTCCTGGGCAGTGGCTGTCAGCCAGTCCTCTCTTCCTTTTCCAACTGTCAAGGCTTCTTTTATATATACATGGGATCTCTGTGCACATGGGATCTCTGTGTTTTGTTCATCTTTGAGTGTTTTTGCATGCAACTAGCAGGGATTACCCAGCAGAAAAGTTATAATTGAGGGAAGTTGAGTTTTTACCTTTCAAGCCAGCAAAAACATGAGGATACAGAGCTTGGATTTTTAGCCTTGGTGCGATGCCCAAAGACTAGAGTTTCCCCCTGTGCTTTTCTTTCAACATATTTCAGACTTGTACAGTAATTCATCTTCCTTCAGAAATAGTGGTGCAGTAATTTTTTCAAGAGTGTTCTCCGCCTGAATACCCATTTCAGGTAAATATAAAAAATACTTAAATAAAGTCTTGAGTGGCCTAGGGAAATTTTTCTTCCTGGTTCCCTCAAAGGAAGACCAAGAGGAAACCTGGCATCAAGCCCTAGAGCAGTGCCGCCACAGCAATAGGGGTAAATTATCTCACCCACGGAAAAAAACCAAGTGCTGAAGTAAGGTTTGCACCCACAGTGATCGAATCATATAGCAACGCCTTAACCCACTCCAACACTGCATCCCTCTATTTGGACAAAACCGAATTTTTCAAATCAAAATCTTCAGTCTGAGCGTCTGCCTTCAAAAGACATTTGCCGCCTAAGTTTCTGGTAGTATGTTGGAATGCTGTATTTCAAAAAATGTAAGACATGTCAACTTCATTGAAGTACAGTAACTATGAACACTTGTCTTAAGTTTACAATACTGTCAAAAAGCATTATTCTTGTTCATTTGAGTAGTTTCCCATCCCTTTGAGTCTATGAACAGGTGACATGCATGTCCTCCTCGCTGGTCCCAAAATTGTAGTCCACTATCCATGACTAAAAGTCTACCAATCAATGCGTCAATGCCAAGAAAGGAGTGGAACTTGCATTTGGACTTCAATGACCAGTCATGCTTAGCTGTTCAATGACGCGAGACAGCATTTGTCTGGCCTTGCACGAGTGGTTGGTTAATGAATGGCTGTCGCCAAATCCATGCAACACAATGCACTTGAATCCCTCTCTATCACACAAAATGCCTAGTCGATGTCGCCTGAGCGCCCATTCCACATAAGTGCCTGGTTATGCTGCTTCCCACTCTCACAAAAAGAACTATAACACACTTCCTATAAAATACTGAAATTACAAGCTTGAAATAATTTTTTCTTTTTAATGAGAGAATTCATATAGTGCTAAATCTACTAAATGTACTCAAAGCGCTTTACAAGTCTTCCCCGACAGACCTTTTCCAACCAAATATCTTCTCAACTCTATGTGGTGTACATAGAGATGCAGCTATTTTACAGGCACGCTTGCCCTTGCATAATAACGAGACCTTCCTTTGCCTATGGTCGGGTATTCAACAATACCTGAGTGGGGTGAGGAAAATGTGTGTAAATAGACTTTCCCAAGGACTAAAGAACACCAAAGCGCAGCATGGCCTCGAACTCGAAACCTGGCGATTACAAGTCAAACTCCTTGACCCCGAAACCCCACTGCCATACATTAAAATGGAATAATGCAAAGCAATTTATATTGTAAAAAGAGATGAAATAAGGATAAAAAATCAACAACAAAAAACTGCATACAATGTATAGATTATATCATAGACAAGATTTTACCTCATATCTGAAACTTACCTTATAATAGGACGGAATATCTTCCATAAGACTTTGATAAAATTTGTGGCATGAACTAAGTAAAGCATTTTCAAGTTTTTCTTGTATCTGAAGAAGATAAAAAAGCAAGGAAGAATAATAAACCCTTTTTAAGTTTATAGGAACAAAGGGGCTTACATTTTAAGTAAACCTGTTGTAATATTAGCAAAAACATTTACAAAACAAAAAGACAAGAAAAAAAATGTATTAAGCAGCACTAGAATAGCTGCTTTTAGGATTACAATTACAACTTGGAATTTTCCTTTCAATGTTTGTATGACAGTTGGCCATGTCAGTGTAAACCTATGTACACCATAGTACATTTTTGTAGCTAGGTTTTTTACTTATCATGCAAACAGCTACATATTAGATTTTACTCTGCTTTTGGGTGTTTCAAAAAGCCCTTTTCCTATCTCTTCTTTCTAAAGCACACATCCAAAACTTGGAGATTTTGCTTTAGTACTCAATCAAGCATTTAAAACTTGCTGCAACACTTTGTTTATAGTTGGTTTTTCGTTTAAAGTTTTTGGAAAACATGTAAGCATTTTATTATCACACCAAAAGATGTCTGACCTGTTGGGATTGTGTCCCCATGGCGATGTTTGGCTCAAAACGACTAGTCACTAGCATTCTGAGCTAAGACAAGCCTCTAAACATTCATTAATCTTATTTAACGCAATACTTTGCATTAATACAGTGCTAATCTTGTCCAAAAAATGTATTTGTGCCTATATATTTTGCTCTGAAAGTTCTGTGAAGCTGTCAGTCATCCGGGAGAGTGGAATGACTCTGTACAGTGCTGTAAAATGTGAGCTATATATATGACATCTTTAGATATTTTCTATCAAACATTTTAAAAGAAGACAAGATCTGAATCATTTGTTTCCCACTTGGCCATACAGAGCTTAAAGTAAGAATAAAGACTTCAACACCAACAAAATAGTCAAAGAGAGTATGTCCCAGAAGTCAGCCTCAATCCTGTCTATTCATAATAAATCTTGAGCATGCAGTTAGGAAAATAGGACAGAAACAAACCTTTTCCTAACCAAGTAGCTACGGTATTATCCCCATAATGTGGAATTTATGTCAAAGACTGAATTTAGAGATACGACAAAGGTAGAGCAATGTCTATGGAAAGTTCATCTCGCTATTAACACTGACAATTACCTATCTTTAAAAGAAATGAAAATGAACATTGGAGGAAGATAAAAAGATGTAGGATCACTCCAGTGAGAAAAAAGTGGGTATGTGCGGACAGACGCACAAACAAACATAAGCTTAACCCTCAATGACGCTAAGAAAAGGAGGAATCATACAAAAGATTAAGTTGAATGTATATGCAACACTCCCAAATAAGGCCCCTCTCCCATCCTTGTCACCTCTCCCAAAGATGACCAAGATCAATAAGCCCTTGTGTGCAAATGAAGGCGCTTTTTCTTTTAGATGGAAATTTCACATTAATTCTATAATTCAACCAGCTCTCTTCATTCAAGCTTTGGTCCAATCGAATTAATAATAATAGCAAAGGACATTTATACACATGACGCTTCAAAGCGCTTTACATTACATGGCGTTAAAAATAGAGAATATCTTAAAATGTATTGCTGTACATAAAGGGTGATAAAATTAGAGGAAGAAATATCATTTATTAAAATAAATAAGAGATTTCCGCGTAAAAATGTTATAAATCAAAAGTCTTTGATTTGGTAGTAAATAATATGTTATTGAAGATAAAAAGGACATAGAATTTAATATAAAAGGTATTTCTGAAAAGGGTATGTTTTCAGATGTTTCTTGAATATTGCAATGCCAGCTTGTAAAAGGAGAGAGTTCAAGACAGTGAATGATCAAACACCAAAAGTTATTATATTCGTTTTGGGACCACTTATAAGTTTTTGTCATGGGAACTTATGGTTTTTGTTTGAGAATAAGGACAGATGAGTTCTTCGATGTATGAAGGACAAAATGAGTGTAATGCTTTGTAACACAATAGAGCTATTTTGTATTCTATTCTAGCCCAAACTGGTAGCCAGTGGAGGATTTTCAACATTTCGGCAGCATTTTCTAATTTTAGTTTACCCGGGACCAAACGAACTGCATTATTTTGTACTCTTTGAAGCTTTGAAGTTTATTTTAGAAGAACAAAATCTAAATCAAGATGTTAAAATCCAAGCCGATGATGTTTTCTTCATTTCTATGACATGATGAACTACAAATCTCTTATGAGGGTTTTCTTGTTCCTTGAAAAGGAAAAAGAAAAGCCCCCACTAACTAAAGATGGCAATCCCAAGATATTTTGGTCATCCTTCGAAGACTCAGTGTAAATCTATGAATGGAAAATAGGGGTTGAGGAGAAAATTTGAGCACTTGAAAAGTGTAGACCTAATTACCAATTTGTCGGAGAGGATGTCAAAAAAATATCTTTCAAAAAACTTCTTTGATGTCAACATGGAGCATTTGTACTTAAACTCACTCAATGCAGCCAATTAAAAAGATTTGCTTAACACCTGAGAAGCTGGAAAAGGTCATAATTTAAAACAATAAGAGAGATCAATGTGGACCCAAAATATTTCTTAAGAAGACTGAAGATCTTCCTTCTATGCCATCAGAAGGGAAAAGAAGATTATCTGCAAATAGCTGCATTTAGAAAATGCTCTCGTCCAGTAGTTACGTAGAAGAAAGTAGTTTTATATTGTTTTCCAAACCAGGATACACTCTTGATTACTGAACGTTTCCCTCATCACATCCCTGGTTTGTTGATAAGTTTTCATTCCAACACCACTGTAGTTCAGGACACGGTCAATCATCAATACATAATAATATTACAGGTCTACAGCTGTGGTCTACGGAAAATCATTTATTCCTTTAGGCCTAAGAGCAAGATGGCATTTGAACAGAAATGCAATTTTATTGTTGTGCTCTCACTCTTGTTGAATGTGTACTTTTTATATAGCGTATATAATTTGACATGATTGCGAGAGACGGATATGGATGGGAGAGATCAGAGGTGACATGCCTGCAAGTATTGGATACAGGATGTCTCCCCCCCTACAAAGGTGTACCTTTGTAACTGATTGGTAATTTTGTGGGTCAAAATTAAAACAATTTACACCCTTTTGAACCAAAAGCAATAAATATTTGTGTTATTGAACACATTTGCCAAAAAGAAAACAGAAGACATATTTCATCTGCTAGTTTCAGTGTTGACAAGGAATTTACATGGAGTTTTTGAAAGCTCATTTTGGAGATTGTCTTCTGTCAAGAAAGTCAAACTTTTCCTGGCCTTCACAAAGTCCTTATTTAAACCCCTATGATTTCTTTCTATTGGGCTATCTTAAAGATCAAGTCTAAGTCAATCCAATACCAAAAAGCTTGGCAAAGCTCAAACAGAATATGGAGAAAGAATTGTGTGTCATCTCACCGGACGCAATTGTTCGAATATGCAAGAACTTGAATCATCGGCTGAGGTGTATTGTCAAAAAATGGTGAAGATGAATGGACACTATGTCATCAAATAAAAGGTACCAATAAAATAAAAAAATGGGCCTTTTCTCTTTAAATTGGTATACAGATTATCTTATTTGATCAACTAGTTCTGATGTTATTAACACATGAAATCGTAGATTTTTATGGACAGACACTCTGTATTATATATATAGTTCTTATGACATTCATCGCATTATATAATTGTAGAATATGGGCACCGACAAAAGAAGCAGGCAGGCTGAATGAGATCCATCCGAACTAAGTGTAGGACCATTGTAGGCATCAATACCAAACAAAAAATAAGTAACAAATCTTCTGTTAAGATATTGTGATCATTGAACACACATTACAGTAGAAACCCCCAACCAAATGAGCAACAATCAATTTTTTCCATATGCAAATAAGAAAACAGCCAAGCAGAACAAGAACAGTTGTGAAAACATTACAATGAGATCTACAATGCAATCATAAAAAAGCAAACACACTATATGATCTTAAACAGCTATGTGACATTCCACAAAATAGACAGGAGTGGAAAAATGTTATGGCCATGATATAAAAAGGAGCCAAAGCAGAAAAGTCAAAGGACTGTTCAGCAGAAGAGCCCAAAATCAAGATGGTGACGCAATGATGAAAATGAAGTCAGACATACTTGCGATCAAATTCCCTGTAGGCTTGGAGGAGCCATGACAATTTTGGTTTGTTGTATCGATGAAGGCCATAATGAAAGTAAACTAGGACATAATCTTGTTCCACATATTTGTCCAGGGTATGTTTAATGTATCTGTAGAAAAAAGACATTGAAACAGATTCGTTAGATACAGATGCAAGAAAGTTTTATTTGCAAAGAAATGCCTTCATGATACCTCGTCTGGATTGGCAAGGTCTGAAATGATATGGGGTGTGGTACTTATAAGTCCTTCATATCCTCTGGAAGCATAGCAGAATGGTAACATGTAAACACAGTCCAAAACCCATTTCTGAGAATGGGGTATATCATGTTTTGACCTCATTTTTCTAGGTGCAGGCATCAATGCCCACTACTTAAAATTTACTTTTCAGAAAGTTAAAGAAAACATAACATTTAGTGCTATTACCACAAAAATGACTGCAAGAACAGAAAATCAAATCCAGGGCTCCTTTATATTAGTCGTCATTGCTCATAATATCATTGTAAAGTTTTTGCATTGAAAATCCAACAAATATTTACTTTCTTTTTGATAGCATATCTCTCACAGACATAGCCTCCCACAATGCCATTCAAGACATGACTATCTTCTTGTGCGTCACCCTCATCTTCATCTACCATTAAGCCTTCCAAGACTCACTTTTCTTAAGTGTCATGTCTATCTTTAAGAGGGCCAAAAAATAAAGCAAAACACTTTGATCTTCAACCTATTCATTATGTTCTCATTATTGTCTTTAGCTGTCCATGGTTATCTAAAAAAAAAAAAAAAAACAACGAAAAAAGAAAACAATCTTAAAAGAAAGTAAGTTTAGTGATGAATAAGGAAATGTCCCTAAAATTATTCCCCTCCACAGTACATATAACAAATAACAAGAAAAAGAAACACAAAACTGGTTACTTACTGTAAAAGACGCTGATGATCAAAGGATTTACTAGATGGTAACTTGCAGGCTGAGATGAGAATGACTTTTCTGCCAAACATATCATCCCCTGTGACCGCAGGAGTAAAAAAAAAAAAGAAAAAAGGATTACATGAGGTTATAAACAATGTATCAATGCCTTTAGTACCATCTAAGACTCCTACAACAATAAAGGAGAAAAACGCTGTGCCTTGTATGCGGAAACAAGAAACCAACTCACTCCTGATCTCTCCAATACCTCAGACTTGTAAATATTAAGAGATCAACTTCGGATGGCACTTTGCCATTCTTATTAAATATTAACCATCACTAGGTATGCAAGTTTGGGAAGATTCAATTTGAAAATGTTCATTCCCATGAAGGTGCTACATCAAGGAGGGATTAAGAGAACCACTTCAATAATCATCTGGTACAAAAATTTGAATGAGGATAAAAACAAAAATAATTTCTTGGTTTTTTGTTTTTGTTTTTTCAATTTGATTGATCTCTGAGAAATTCAAAGCATCAGACATCAGTTTTGGTAAACTTATCACAGAAGTTTGTTCCATTATAGATATTCTACAAAACATGTCAGACGTAAGGAAATATACTGATCTGCAACTTCTATAATGCCATATCTCTCAACATCACTGAACTCACTTTGAGTTTCTTCTTCCCATAAACAGAAGATAATGCAAACAAAAATAAATATACTGACCTGCAACTTCTATAATGCCATATCTCTCAACATCACTGAACTCACTTTGAGTTTCTTCTTCCTATAAACAGAAAATAATAAAAACAAAAAATAAATCTCAGAATTCCGTCTACACAAAATTAGACAATCACTTTTACAAACATGTCAGTAAATATAACGTACAGTTATTTTCTTTAAAATGTCTTATAATATTCTGTACAGATTACTCAAATTTGTTGTAGTGAAATCTCAAGCCAAGACATTCTTCAGCAGCATTATATGTGTAGTGTAAGTATGAAAGTCAAGATTGTTTGTTAAGACATAGAAAGCTTTCTAGCACATTCACTACACTTGCTCTTTTCTCCTTCTTCTTCTTCCTCCCCTCCTCCTCCTCCTTTTCTTCTTCTTTTCATCTTCTTCCTCCTCGACTACTTCTTCCTTTTCATCTTAATGAGAACATTTATATAGCGCTAAATCCACTAACTGTGCTCCAAGCGCCTTACTGGTGTTCCCTTACAGAACTTTCCCAACCACATACTTTCTCAGCTCCATGAGGAGTATACAGAGACACAGCTATTTCACAGGCACCCTTGCTCTGGCACACTAACAAGACCTTCCTCTGCCTATGGTCAGGTACTTAATAACACCTGAGTGTGGTGAAGCATGTGTGTAAATAGTCTTTCCCAAGGACTAAACAGCACCACAGCTTGCCCAAGCCTCAACCTCCAAACATCATGGTTACAAGTCAAATGTTTTGATCCCACAGCCATGCTGCCACTTCTGCTTATATCCCATCCCACTAGGGTAGTCCCAGTGCTTTCTTACTTAAGCCTTGTGGCCCCAAAGGGAATACGACTATCCACAACTGTCTGACATTGTCCTCGGTCCTGGGCAATCCATTCCAGGTCCCTTCAGATAGCCAGTTTGTCTGGCGTCGTCCTCCAGGTCTATTCTACAAGTGTTTTTGGACCTATATTTCTTTCTCTTGCCAGGGGGTTCAAGGTCAAGGCCTGGCGAGTGATATTGGATAGTGACTTCCTCAGGATATGCCCTTTCCATCACCATCTTCTTCTCCTAATCTCTTACTCAACTGGCATTCGGTCAGTTTGTTGCCATAGGTCATCACAGTAGGTCTTTCATTTCCACCTAAAGCTATACAATAAAGCCTTCTTCTTCCCACCAACAACCATCAAATCATCCTCAATTCAATCTAACTTTTTGCTCTTTGGTCTTCATTTCCTTTTGCCCAGTAGTGTCATTTTTAGTACCATTCTCGTGTCAGTGTACTCATCTCTCTGCTGAAAATGTCCAAACTATCTCAACCTAAGCTCCATTTGTAGCTTACACTGTCAATGTGGGTTTTCTTTCTAATATATTCATGTCTGATCTTCTTCATCCTCTTTGCACCCATTGCCATATGCAGCATCTTCATTTCAGTCACTTCAAGCTCCAGTACCAGTCACTTTGTTGGTGCCTCGGTTTCCAGGCCATGTATCATTGCTGGACAGCAGACTGTCTTACAAGCTTTCCCTTTGAACTTATCATGTATCATCTCAAAATACAAAATGCCCTGACATTTGTTTCCATACTCTATCCTGACTGCAGCCTCTTTTTCACTCCCATTGTTTTTGTCTCATCAGCTGACCTGTTGATCCTAAGTAGTTAAAACTCCCCTACGCTTTTCACCCCCTGCCCCTAACTTTGTAAAAGAATTGTTCCTCCATTCTTCTCCCCATTAATGTAATATACAAACTCTGTCTGACTCCACATTACACTCATTGCTTTTCTTTCTTCAAGTTTGTACTGCCACCTATCCAAAATTCCCATCAATGGCTTCATGTCTGATTCCATGTGTGAACCTGTCTATTACCAAAGCAAATGATAAGGTTCAGAACTTATCCCTTGTACACCTCAATTCTCCCCTAAAATTCATTGTGCATATGTTTTCATACTACCCTAAATGTATATCCTACATTATTCTGACATACCTCTATGCATGACTTATTCAAACAATACCATAACTCTCTCATGGTACCTGTCAATGGTATATCATATGATATAATTATTTCTGGTCCTCTCTTTACTTCTCCATAAATAGACTTGAAGCAAATGACCCAAATGTTGTGCTTCTTCCTGGAGTGAAGCCATACTACTGTTCATACATCCTCACTTCTCTTTTCAACCACTGAAGGCCAATAAAAAAAATTTAATTAAAAATTCCCCATCCACCTTTTCCATTGTGTAATATCAAAATGCAGCTCCTGTTCTGAACTTGACTCAGCTTAAAGAAAAGAAGGCTGATACATTCTTTTTCCTGGGAAAAGACAGTTCCAAAGCAAAATCATAAGGATCTAAAATATTACACCAAACTCACGGAAGGTGTGCCAAGCTCCTTTTCAAAGTCTTCATCAATGAGACCATCAGGAGTAATGGCACCTCCTCTAAATGCTCCAGCATCTTTGTTGAGCTCTTTTCCCCGACAAGCAATGACAAGATTAAAAGAGAACAAAACATAAAATAAATAGAATAAGAAGTTATACATTTGCCTCACTATAATGAAACAATGAAAGACAAAATAATATGTTGTGGAATTCTAAAGCTGCACTGTTGCAACAATTCTTTTTTAATTATAGATTATAGAGGTCTGCCAGTGAAATCATACTTCATTTTTATGTTTATCTTTATTTCTTTTTTTAGGTCAACACCTTGGATGCCAAAATCAATCAGCTGAGTGAAATTACATTTTCATTTTTCATGTAAATTGCAATTGCTTTACTTAGGATCGATCCCTTTGATGAAAAATTCATCCCATTGAGTGAAATCATATCTTGACTTTTTATCTAACCTCTTTTTTTCTGGATCAAGCCCTTTCACGTTAAATTCCGCCCATTGAGTGAAATCATATATTGACTTTTCATCTCATCTCTATATTCTGGATCAATCCCTTTGATAAAAAATTCATCCCATTGAGTGAAATCATATCCTGACTTTTCATCTAATCTCTATCTTCTGGATCAATCCCTTTGATAAAAAATTCATCCCATTGAGTGAAATCATATCTTGACTTTTTATCTAACCTCTATCTTCTGGATCAATGCCTTTGATAAAAAAAAAAGTTCATCCCATTGAGTGAAATTATGTCTTGATTTTTCATCTTATCTCTATCTTCTGGATCAATGCCTTTGATAAAAAAAAATTCATCCCATTGAGTGAAATTATGTCTTGATTTTTCTTCCTATCTCTATCTTCTGGATCAATGCCTTTGATAAAAAAAATTCATCCCATTGGGTGAAATTATGTCTTGACTTTTCATCTAACCTCTATCTTCTGGATCAATCCCTTTGACAAAAAAATTCATCCAATTGAGTGAAATTGTGTCTTGACTTTTCATCTAATCTCTATCTTCTGGTATCAATCCCCTTGACAAAAAAATTCATCCCATTGAGTGAAATTATGTCTTGACTTTTCATCTAACCTGAGTAAAATTATGCCTTGACTTTTCATTTCTGGATCAAACCCTCTGAAGAAAAATTCAACCCATAGGTGGGATTTAGTTTACTCTTCAGCTAATTTCTGTTATCATCTTGATCAATCTCTTTTGATGACAAATTTAACACATTGAGTTAAAATGTAGGGTTTGACTTTTCCGTTAACTTATATCTTGGATCAATTCCTGTGATGATAAATTCAACCCCCTCTGAGCTACTATTTTTCTTATATTTTCTTTTGAGGGTTGGGGGGGGGGAGTTGTTCTCTTAAATCCATGTCCAACAGATCAATCATTTACATTTATTGGTAGATAAATTTGACTCAACTACGTAAAAAAATTTCATTTATACATATATCTCGAGGCTAATCCTAATTTTACTACTCCTTTTTTTTTTCCCCATGAATATACTATAGAAAGAGAAAGATGTTTTCAATATATCTTCTCAAACTTTGACTGTTTCCAATATTTTGAATCATGCAAAAGAAAGCAATGCCATATTCCATAAAATATAAAAAGAAAGTCATTTAATTTTTTTTCAAGTTTGGGTTTGAGTAAATCAAAATCAAGACCTGGTGTTGCCAACTTGAAAACAAACCAGCATGAATATTAAAAGGAATGAAAAAGAAAAAAAAAAGGGCGAGGGAAATTGAAGAACAATACATTATTACAACAATAACAAAAACAAGCAATAATATGTGATCATGTCATTGGTTGGGGGTGTGGCTGTGGAATGAACTGTTTCTTCCTCTGCCAACCTTGACCACTTAAGGACATGCTGCAATCATCCTTGATTTGTTTCAATATACATTTTCCATTCCAAATTAAATTTAAATGAGTCTCTTGAGACATACAATTCAAACTCATCTATTGATTAAACCCATGCTTTTTTCAATATGTCTGCTCAAAGTTACACTATTGATTATGTTATTTCAATTTATTCCTTTATGTCATGGTTATTGTTTTTACACCTGTAAGATT
>JAOWAY010465770.1:0-12858 GCA_028565895.1 Goniobranchus geometricus | reverse complement strand
GGACTTTTGGTTATAAATTATGGAAGTTTCAGAAGTATGGATTTTTGCAAAAGAGTGAATAAAAATGTATCAAAAAGTTAAAAAAATTATACAAAAAATTTAAATTTCACAAAAGTATAATACTTTGCAGAATTCTTATGATCTTTTTGGCATAATTCCCACCAAACTTCATATTTTCAGAAACAAAAAAGTAGATCTGTGATAAAGTAAAAAAAACAACAAAACCAACAACCATTTTGACAAAAACACAATTGAAGACAAAATATGATGAAAACTTCCAGAAAAAACACAAAATCTGGGACACCTTAAAACAGCCATATCACAGCCATATCTCCCTCCTCTTCCTCTACCTTCTTGTGGCCTTTGACCTGAGTCTGATCTCTTTTTGCTTTTTTTGTTTTGTTTTGCTTTTAAGCTTCATGGAGAGCCTCGAGTTTACTTTTGAAAAGTTGTTTATCCTCCACTTTTGTACTCAACCTATAAGCATCCCTCCCCATGCCAGCGCTGATTGATTTCTTTACAGCAGTTAGACGGGCAGGACCACCACTGAACTCAGCAGGAGCAGTAAAGGAACAAACTGCACTTTTTCAGGAACGGGATTGATGAAAGCTCTCACAAGGATTTTGTGAAGCCTTCAGTTCCCTCTCTCCCCAGTGCTCTAATGGTCTATCTGTGCCGCATATGGAGGCAGAGTGTAAGAGCAGAAAAAAGGTAGCAAAGACTCTAGTCTAATGGCAGTATGAAAGCCGTGTTCAGGTGCTTCTTGAGAGACAATAGTTGTTTTTTTTCCCCAAAATCCATATACACATGCAGGTACACCCCTCCCCCCAAAAAAAATGCAAAAAATGGACTAGGCACTCAATCTACTCAAATTAACCCGAATTTTCATTAGAAGTGATAGTTCCTGATGAAAACACAAAAATCCAAAAATTGATTTTTTGGTTGAAAATTGACTTTTCATGCGCATGCCTAGATGTAGATTTAGTGAAGCTCCATAACCTTCGCTTCCGAGAATGAAGAGGAAAGGGGTCAAGAAATGGGTGACGAGGGAGAAACCCAAGGTGCACAAAACCCACCCATCCACTGTCCATCTGGATTCTTGTGCATGGAAGGAAAGGCCACACTGCCTACAAAGAGTTTGTTTTAAGCAGACAGTGAGTGATTCACATTTGTTTTTAACAGACTTTGATTAGTAGAAGAATATTGGGGAAAAAATGGGACCCAACTAACGTTTTTTTCTTAAATGAGATTTCATCTTAGGAGAGTTTATCGTTATTGATACAGACACCATTAATGGAGGTAAAAGCCTGATAATTTTACACAAATAAAACCAATAGAATAAGCTTACTTGATGCTGTGGCCGCTCCTGCTGACTCTGGGTCAGATACATTGGCAGAGTAGGTGTCAGCCATGGCAATGAGTTTCTGGGCAATTTTGCCATAGAGTTCATCCTTGTTGATTGGTTTATCTGTATCATCCTCTCCATCAACGACATCTGGAGGAAAAAAGAGGCAGAAAATTGGAGCACTCAAAGAAGCACTAAACTAAAAGCTTTGTCTTGTTAATCTTTTTTAAACCAGGGATACTACTGAAAGCATGACAAGATTGATTGTTTGGTGTTTTGGGGCTCTTTTTGCTACTAGGTCATCTAAGCATGAATGGACAAAGTAAGAGACAAGGCTTTTTGATAGTAAGAGAGAGAACAGAAAAAGTAGAAAAGGTTTTAAGATGAGTAAGGGATGATTGATAACTTTGTTAAGAGAGTCCATCTTTGTGCATCCAGATTACTGGTCATTCTAGTTTTAAGCATAAAGATTAATAATGCATTAAAATATGAGCTCATTCATTATAAATATCTCTTCAAACTTTCTTCATTAAGGGTACATTACATTATTGAATGCATCCGAAAATGTTCTTGCCAAAACAAGCACCTTGCATATAATCTTTCGGTATTACAAAAAATGTATGCTTTTATGTTTTGTCCAGAACAAGACCCATTTCATCCTCTAAATTTTCTGTTAGATCTCACTTTTATATTTCCATCAGAGAAAAACTGTTGTCAAAAAATTAAAAGTCTTGTCAGGTTTTGCTCCGTATTATATCATCATTACCCATACATTATGTGTAATGACACCAAAGCAGTCTGGAAAGAACTACCAAAGTCAATGTCATTACCCATAACCAAAAAAAGGACACAGATGAAGGCATAAGATGGAGACATAATATGATGTTGCAACATCAGCTGTGACTTCAAAGAAGCAAAAAAGTAAGCAAAACTAGAATTAAGGTGACCGTAAGCACAAAGCACAAAGAAAAGAAGCACACTGAATTACCATTTTCATGTTCATCTTCCTCTTGCACGTCTGGCATGACCACAGTGCGAGTAGCAGTCAGTGTGGTCGTTGTTTCCATGTCTCCATCTGGCCTCAACCTGGATACTGATCGCTCATCAATCTCGTAATCCAAAGACTTAGCTTTGTCAGCAGTTTGGTCAGCAAGCCAATTGAAATTGAGAAGACCTTCACTGGTATGAAATTTGATCCCTGTTGCATGTATGCCTCTTGTCTGACTCTGCCCATTACCTTCCCATTTCTCATCCATTTCAATGTCCATAAATTCTATGTCCTCACCTGGACTGTCTAAAACATTACTTTTTATACTTGGCAGAACGTTGGTTAAAGAGCCCATGCTATTGTAGTCAGACATAGGGAATACAGAAGATGATGAGGACATGCCTGGGATATTAAATTGATGACCATCTGCAACAATTTCAGACTTGGGTGCGGGACTTGGTGACTTAGATGACGAGCTTCCATCGGCTTCTTGAGTTGAAGGTATCCCATGGAGTGATGGACGGCCAGGTGGAGACTGTGGGGAATCTGGCATCTCTTCTCCTCCTTGCCTCTGTGATTGAGGAAGGGGAGGCAAAGAGGGTGATGGTTCTTCATCGTGATCTTCTTTCTCTGGTGAAGATTTTGAATATTTTATCTCCTCTAACCCTGTAAAAGGCAAAAAAAAAATTTGCATTTGAGAATACGTTTTTTTCTATTTGCCTTTACACCCAATCAAAATTGCAATAAAATCAAGATGAAAGGTGGTTTTAAATTCTGCATGAATGCCAACAGCCCACACAAAGGTCATGTTCATGCTAACTTGGCTTTATGAGACTAGTGTCAAGCTGTTCTAATAACTATGGCTGGCAGACAATATGCATTGTAGATATTATTCTTGGGCTCTTACAATTTTCACGACAGTTAGGTACCGTTACGAAAAAGATCATATCTCATGGAGAGACATTGAGTTAAAATAAAAATAAAAAAAATGGGTGATATGCTTTAATTCAGATTAAGACAAAACAGAGATCATATGTGTTAATCAAAGCCTGGACACATTCAACAGTCCTTTGCTTACTTTAGAAAGATGTGGCAAAAAAATCTTTGCATGTTGATTTAGAAAAATGACAACATAAATAAAAATGTCGCATCCGAAGTTTGTGCTCTGACCAATATTCCTACAAAATCGGTGAATTCCTTTGATCTTTTCTCCTCGATAAATGTAGTAATCCACCAGCTAGTCTTATTCTCCCACTAAGACATGTCAATCATAACCAGTCCCCATTTAATTTCATGAAGTTGAATTAAAATAGAAAAAAAAACAACTGACAATATAACTGTTTGTGATGGAGTCTTAACTGTTTGATTCTATTTCACTAAGATCTGTAGTATAAAACAAGAGCTGCTGTTGTGACATGATATAAGAATAACCCAACAAATAAATTAAAAAAAAAACCCAAACCCAACAAATCCTTGGCAATACTCAAAAAATGCATTGGTACAATAATGTCCTGTTGTTATAGTAATCCAAAAAGATATTTTCAAAGCCATGCTCTCAATGTCTCAATTAAAAGATACATTTCTGAGAAAGAGAAAGTTTTAATATCTTTGGCAGTCTAAGACGGTATGTAAAAATTCAAAAGGTTGAGTAATTCAATGTCAGACATGCCCATGCTTTGTTGAATACATAGTCTTTTAATCTATGCTGAGAAGAATATAATACAATTTAGGGAGAATGATTAGGAAGACAGAGAAGAAGATCAAAAATCCTGTATCTCAAATCTAAAAGGCATCACAGGGATGAACACCCATGAGATGATGAAAACATCCAGAGACAGATGCAGATGGTGAGAAATTGTCGATAAATTATTAAGGGGTCTCATCTCACAGTTGCAGTTATCCAAAGTATGCTGCCATTAACCAGTGACTTTTATATAGAATTAATTTTTTCTCAGTGAAAGTTGTGTTTAAGTGGACATTGCTATTAACTGAGTTGTGATTTAGTGCTATCACCTGTATCTGAATGGAATTAAGAAGGATATGATAACTGGTGGTTTGAGAGAGAATATATAGAACAAGATTGGAGACTGAATGAATTCCTGGAGTACTCCTAATAAGATAAGAGGAAAGGAAAAGAAGAAGAACCTAAGATGACAATGTTTTCAGTACTATATCTTACAATAGGAGATTGAGGGACACATATGACAAGAAAAGAAAATCTTGGGTCTGATGTGGAAAATCTAGAAACTGCTCATGAAACATTGTGCGTGTGTGTGAGTGTGTGTGTGAGAGGGACTTTTCAAACAACAGGAAATCCTTTTTTCCTGTTAAAGGAGTTATTCAGGATTTTAACCAATACAATTTCTCATCACAAGCAAATCTCACAAAAGAATGCTATTATTGAATTACCTTAAGATATGACGTAATTCCAAAAGTACCTGATTCTGACAGTGACTTCTAAAGTCAAATACACATATAATATTATATATATACATAATCAGAACCACGTTTAATAACACTAATAGCGTATACTGAAATGTTTATTAATTGATGTCAGTGGAATGGAAATGATAGGGGAAAAAAAAAAAAAAAGAAAAAGAAAAAAAATAGAATAAGATACAAAATGATACTCACTGCTGTCAGGTCTCCCTGGTTTTTTGAAGGGTTTCTTGAGTGTATTTATTAATGCATTTCTACTAAAAGAACCAGTCCTTGAATTGCGAAAATGCACATCTTTATGCACAGATCCTGACTTGTTGCGTTGCTCAACTTCCTCTGTATAGTCAACTGAATTGTCCTTATTTAAACGTGCCTTAATGTGTCGATTTGTCTCACTAATCACCTCTCCAGAAACTTTATCTTTATCTCCTTTCTTTTTCGGCTTTCTTCGTTTTACATTAGGTGATTCTGGCTTTTCTTTGGCTCTCCCAAGACCATCCTTCTGATCACGATTAAAAGTGTGAATAAGCCTCTCTTTGGCCATTTTGAATAAACTTTTTTTCTTCCTTTTTTCCATTGTATGGTCTTCTTCTTCACCCTCGGTGTCCGCTGATGAAACAAATCCATTATCTGCTTGCTTCTGTACCTTTTCATCCCTTTTCAGGATGGCATCTACCTCTTTTTTTCTAGCATCATTGCTTGGCGATTCTCTGTATTTTGATGGCATAGTTTTGCTTCTGGCAACAGGATTTTCAGGCTCTGCAATGGTGCTTATCACTCTCTCAGTGTTTGGATCAGTTTTATTCCTCTTTTGGCGATTTTGAACTTGAAGACTTCGATCTATCCTTTTTTCAAGAAGTTCCTCAAGAATTTTAGCTGCGTCAGTGTAGACCTCAAGGTTCGTGGGTCTACGAACTTTCTGCAGGTGTCCTCGCCGAGACATCTTTTTGTGAGCTTTCTGAAATAGTATAAATAGAAAAAAAACAAATATATCAATCACTTTCTCAGCTAAATTAGCCTGGATTTTGATCAATCTTATTTTATTGAATTTAAAAAACTCTTTTCTTTAAAATAACATCAAGTGAAATCTTTCAGGCCATTGCACATAGATCTACATAAATATATTGTTAGTGGTGTTGAAGACCCCAAACAATAATACTAAATTATTAGTCCAAAGTAAGCAATCAAGAGAGGATAAATATGCTTTTTACAAAAACACTGATTTAAAGTCAACTTACAGCTATAATAATCACACAATGATGGGGGTAATATTTGAATCATCTAATTACAATTACACTATTATCTATTAGTCATAAGAGAAACATTATGAAAATTTAGTGTTATTTCAACTAACTTAGACCCAGAATATAACTTATTGACAAATGTTCTTATCTCCAAAATGTTAAAAATAATGTAGCTTCTAGGTCTACCAAATGTAAAGGAAGTATTCTTTAAGCCAATGCTGTTATCACAATTGTATTTTGCTGTGCAAATAAGCATAGCGGAAAATGATAGTAGATTTCATGTGTCTGACATTAGTCAAACCCCAAAAAACAAACAAAGCAAAAACATCCATTATTCTGTGAGAGGAGAGAAAATGTCATGGTTGGCCTAAAATCTCATTACGAGAGATCCAGGTACTCAGGAAAACAAAAACAAAACAAAACAAAGATCATTATCAATCTAGACTAGAGTGTCAGCCTAATCGGCCGATTTTGTTTGATGCGCGAAACGCTAGCCATCCGACCTCGGGAGAGCCACTCTGATATATCGATTGGTATGATGATATGATTACATTTCTTTTTTTCCGAATGACAGAGAACATAGTTTTGCCATTATATCTTAAATTAGTATTACTACTTTTCTTGTAAAGTTTCAAGGTTCAAAAAAAGACCCCAGAATCTACAAAGATCATACTATAACATTAAACTATATCTTCAAAAACTCTCACTTCTAAGAATAACTAGTTTTCCCTTTATTCCACCTACCCTGCATACTAAAGATACATTTCTTTATGTACAAATACAAGTAAATTTATTACTGCTATATGATTTTGTGTTGCCATGATGCAAGGGATGATCATTTAAACTACAGGTACTTTGAATCTGATGCAATCTTCACGTTCTGTAATGTTAAATAGGGCCTACATGCAAATAAAGCTTTCTTAAAAAATCTAAAGCAGAAAATGAGAAAAGTACATGCATAGAAATTATTGTGCACTATAGCGAGATTGATGTTATGCAAGGAATGAATTTATTCCAATCAAACCTTTTAAGTCCCTTGAGGGAAAAAAATAGAAAGAAGCAGGAGGAGAGGGGAATGGACATTTCATATAAAAAAAGATAAGCACCCGGTTTAAAATTAGAATATTGAATTTGAATTTAAGAAAAATGAAAATAAAAAAAGAACCCCAAAAGCTTTTTTTAATTTAAGAACAACGACATTCCACATCTTGTTAAAGAACCTTACTTTCATTTAAACAAAAATAAAAAATAAATGAATAGGAAGAAAAGTTCATATTTAAAGAGTTCAGAGAGGGGTTTATATCAACAATAATAGTTTCCCTTCCCAATGAATAAAACATCCAAAAACATGATGAGAAAAAACCAAATTCCCCGATGTCATATTTTGAAATAAAGTAAATGGTGCATTGGATTACCTTGCCCTCGCCAGCAGAAGGATCATCAAAATTGGCGCTCACTCTCAGAGGCATGATTGTTTACTTTAAAACTTATCAGAAATATCTGTTTAATACTGAATTGACATAAATCTCTTTTCAAAGTCAATTGAAGGATCTCATAAAAACAAGTTCAAGAGTTGTTTTATCACATGAATTTGGTTTCCAATAACTCCATGAGAAATATTGTGGACTGAGCAATTAAAAGAATAGAATTGGATTATAATATAAAAATGTTTAATACACAAATGAGCGATTAAAGAATTTGAAACTCATTTTATCTAGAAATGTATCCAAACTCATGACAACTGTGAAGTTGAATGTGACTGAAGCTCGATAAGGCTATTTCAACAGAGGGCAGAGGTTTTGTTTGGTGTGACATGAAAAGGGGACCAAAAATTTTCTATTTATAGATGCTTCCAAAAGTTAGTCAACAAAGTAATGGAATGTTATTCCGTAAGGTAAGAATAAATCTGCAAACAGAGAGATAACGGAACATAGCAATGTTCATCTTGACCTTGATATTTCGCCTCCAAACTATGAAGTACCTGCTTTAAGCACCAGCTGATAAGATTATATGAAAACAGAGATATGAGAGCTATGTGTAGTCCTGCCTGCAAATAAAGAGACGTAGGACAAATTTCACAGTGACAAAACTGGCACTTGAATCTCGAAGTCTGCATGTGTTGATAAAAATATTACAATTTGTATGTAGTTCCAAATTTACACGTTTTCACAAATTTCTTGTTCATAAATGACAAGGTAGGTCATCACATTATGTTGAACCCAGGCATCGCGCTTTTAACTGAATTATATATTCTCCTTCTAACAAGCTGATGGTGGGAGGCAAGAACAACAACACAGTGTCAGTGGTTCAATGCAAGTTTTTCTCTATATAAGTATTGCAGTCCTTCAATGGAAACCTGTCAATGTCAATTTGAGAGAGGAAAATCCAACAATATAATTATGGCAAATGGTTGATCTCCTGATTCCATAAAAGTAGATCTATGTCATTTGAGCTATCAATAAAAACAAGAAAAGTCATGAATAGAATCTTACAAGTGTTTTTTGTTTTTTTTTTCTAATAGATTTAGCTATAAGGGTCTAGACTAGTTCCATCTAGATCGAGAATCTAGATCTCTAGATTCAGATCGATCTTTGTTCGACTGACCAAATGATCCCAATATCCGCGACCTTCACTATAAATAGGAAACTGTGTTTGTGATATCGACCTGTGATAGGGTCTCAAAGGTCCAAATGTGTAAAGCTCGCTTGAGACCCAAGAACATGCGCGGCAACGTAAGACGTGCACTTTGCTTGTAGGCTCAGGCCTAAATGGAAAAAAAAACATTTCCTCTCTTCCGTCACTCGTAGGCATGACCTGTCTCGTCACAGTTAGAGATAGATATACGTTGAATAAAAGCTGTTTTTAATAGAGTGAAATTCTAGGAATTCACTGTTTGGCTTTTCGTAAACAATTTTACGTGATGTCAGTCGACCAACATGGAAATTCCAGGTGATTCCCAATGATTCATTTACCTGAGATTAAAAACAGGAAGGACGACAGGTAAGACGGAAATAGGAAACCAATGACCTCACCACCCTCGCTGACCTCAGCTAACCTCGGAAGCAGTTACCATTGACCTGCCGGTAGCCTTAAGTAACCTCCTGGAACTAAAGAGGTCATTCCAAACAACAATGTCGTCCTCCATAACACTTCGAGGACTTCAACTTCTGTAAGTAGGATTTGAGAATCTTGATCAAGACCTAGTCTAGATTTCTAAATATTTCTTACTTTGCACTGTCTTTAGACTTCGGCTGTCGTTATTTGCAACTCCCAGTTGCGAGTATTCGATACAAATTTGATTATTTTGCGACTCCTTCTGCCGTAGAGACATGAAGATATATATGATATGAGGAGAGTACTACAGTAGTACGGTGTACACTACTACTACTACTAGATCTAGATCTAGATCTAGGTCTACTTACTAGATCTACTTGTCTTTGACATGATTATGACAAAGATCAAACTGCTGATCCACAAGACCCTGTCGTTTGCGAAACAGTGTTGCCAAAAGTTATAGATCTAGACTCTAGATCTTTAAAACCATATTTTTGCAACACACATTAGATAGATCGGGAGAAATTCCATACCAACCCCAAATCAACTTATTCTATATAATCTAGGATAGATTTCATTTCGTAATTGACCGTAAATTAATTGAATCTATTATACAGAGTTGAGGCATAATTTCAACAGCAAAATAAGAAATGTGTGTTGATGAGTGCCAATAGAAAATTGCTTCTGAGCAAGGTTGGGAAGGCCTGGCAGCCATTGTATCGTCTCCCAAGTAAACACCGGAAATCGGACTGATGGGTCACAGCTAGGTCACCCAACGGCAACCTATGCTCTTTAATTTTACGCACATTTGGAGCCCCACCGCCATGCCTCCAACTTATTGTCATTCTTTCTCTCTCTATCTACATCAAAAGAATCCCTCTTTAGTTTCTAGGGTTAGTTCCCTTTACTTTTTGGGTTATTTCCCTTAGTGGGCTTGGTATGGCATTTCTCCCCTGACCTTGATTACTAAATTGTAGGTTATGCCACAACCTGATTGTAACAGGGAAATAGGAAGTATAGGTTCTTGTTTTTCTGTTTTGTCATTTCAAACTCCATTGGACCTATGTGAAGGACTTCAATTACAAATAAATACGTATCAAGCATATACAACTGAACCATGTCAACCGATGATAAACATCGTGAGGCTGTGAGTATCATTCTAATTCTAATTTTCCATTGTTACATCCCTGATTTGATGAAGCTCGCACCACCCCCTTTTCCCCCATGTCCTATTTGATCTGTCTAAATAGATTTATTAAATGTTTTTGATGAGTAAATCAAATTGTTTATTTATGCCTTAATTAATCAGCAATTTTTATCAAACAATTCAACCATCTTAATCTGAATTTTTATCAAACAATTCAAACATCTTAATCAAAAGGCTTCTTTCATGAAATTTGAAGAAAATGCTGTTGCTGAGGGTTTGAGGGAGAAATGTTGTGGCAACCCCAAAAGGTATGATAAGCCATTTAATGAAGATAATATCAGCCAATAGTGTGCAGTGATGTCTAAATTAGAGATAGTCATACCTTATACGTTGCATTCTCTTTGAATTTAAAGTCCAAACCTGTTTGAGTTTGTGTATTTTAGGCATAGCTTTATGAGTAGAGTTTAGATTGTCTTCTGTGAGTTGGGAAACTTTTATCAAACTAGATGGCCTATTAGGTTGAAAAGTATAAATATACAACAAATGAAAATTAACCTTAAGACACCCCATTCATACACAGTTGTCTTGGAGAGTGAAAAAATGGGCCTGCCTCTGAATGTGAAGAAGACAGAATGCATGGTCATTTTAAAGAAACCCACGAACCCAAAATATGCAATCGAGTTAGCACAGGACAACAAATTAAACAAGTTCCAAAATTTAAATAACGTAGTTACCTTAACGTCAGTGGTAGATGCAGAAGTGAAATAAGAAAAAGAATAGCCATGGCCAAAAGATACATTCTAAAACATGAAATCAGTACTGACAGAAATATTTAAGAATGTGAACACCAAAATAAGGATAATAAAAACATATATGTATGGTCATAACTACTATATGGTTGCGAATGTTGGTCAATGAACAAAGAAACAGAAGGAAACTAGAAGCACTAGAGATGTGGTTTATCAGAAGAATGATGAGGATATCTTGGACTGAGGAAAAGCCTAAATGAATCAATACTGAAGGATAATAATCAGACATCATTAATCAGAACCATAAGACAGAGGCAACTACAGTTTTTAGGACACATCTGCCTCAAAAGCTTAGAACATCTAGTCATGAAAGTTCGAAAGTGAACAGAAGAGAGGAGGACAGAGAATTTTAAATGTTATTGAAAGTCTTAATTCTTGGGCAATGCCGAATGGTAGCAACAACAGCCTTATAAGGTAAGCTGAGGACAGGTTTGAGTGGAGCACCATGATCACCAATGTCTGCTCCAGGCAAGGCACCTAAAGAAGAAGAGATTCATTTTGACGTTATTTTACAATATTGAAATAAATTACTTATTTTTTATTGTCCCTGGCCCTTATTATAAAATCGCTGGTCTGTCCCAAAGCCCCATTCTGAAAAGCAATGAGAATGTTGGGCCTACCAGTAATATGTACTGGGCACGTAAGGCCCTTGTTGTATTCCGCGTACTGTAACAGATAATGCAATGTCCCAATCATTCAACTGTATGAGTCCATTTTGACGATTACACAACAAATGTTGTTGAGTAGGAGGAACTTTTCGCTGGGCAAAACAGACACTTAGAAGGTGAAATTCCGGATTTTGAACCCACCCTAAATGGTTTCTTTTTTAAAGAAAAAAAAACATTGTTGAAACGGCCAGATAGCCGGCGGACACATAGCCATTTCATTTCATTTGGTTCTTTGTAAAGTGAATAGAGTCATTGCCCTTCATAATCATCCAGTAACATTCAATGGACAATATAATTACCATATTCAAGCCTTTTAAGAGGTGCATCTGAAGTCAAGTGTAAAAGACAGGAATTTGCTTTCATACTTTTATTCACAAAACAACTCATCGCTTTGCACTTTTATTATAATTTTGAATATTCCCATGAAACAGGTTGTATTTTCAAGTACAAGCTATTTATAAGCAATCATAGATCCATCCTTTTCAAATTGCCAATTACATAATTAATCAATTAAAATAATCTAGGGTCTTTTGTGAATGAATGAATCTTCCGAGTAAGTTCTGGCTTATAGACGACCAATTCCCACCTATGCAAAGTAGAACAACAGACTCTAGGCATGGTCAAAGTAACAATTCTCTTATGGTTTAATTGGAGTAGCTTCTACTCTCACATGTATGACCAGACCGTATTGACCAGGAGCCACTCGATTTTTCTCTGATGGCTAACAATAACACTGAATAAATGAGGTCACTTTTTTGTGAAAAGTAAACCCTCACAAATATCATTACTTTAGAAAGTGTCTAAACACCATCCACTGTGCAACATTCTGACAAGTGCTTTCCTTGACTGAGAAGCACCTTTTTTGAACAGCAGTGAGTTCTTTTTAACCATCATAGGCTTCTGACCGCAGTATATTATAATGGAATAAGAAATAATAGGAATAACCATCAGTGTTTACAACATAGATAAATGAAAGATAATGATAATAATAATAATACTACTACTACTAATAATAATAATAATAATAATAATAAAATAATACATTGTAACAATGATAACAAGGATAAAAGCAGTAATAATAATAATAATAATAATAATAATAATAATAATAATAATAATAATAATAATAATAATAAATTTTAAAAATTATCATCATCATCATCA
>JAOWAY010465659.1:0-12864 GCA_028565895.1 Goniobranchus geometricus | reverse complement strand
TGAAATCATGGGACAGTGTTTTCCCGGCACATAACGAGATCAACCTGGGAAAATTCAAATAATTCAAAAACTATGATTGTTAAAGACACAGAACTTGGACATCTATTTTATAAGTATATCTTCCTCTCCTTGTACAATTTTGGACTTATGTCAACGGGCAGATATTAAACAATGATGATTTACAATTAACACAAAATTCCAATTTTATTGAGTAGGCCTATGTTACGCTTATGTTTGCATCGTTACTGCAATTCAACTACTAGAGCTATGGCTCCTATATTTCGTATCTGCTAAATACAGACTTTAAAGTTGTCTTTGATAGAACAAAAAATGTAATAGAGCTTTAAATACAGTCGCTGTGTGATAAAACGTATAAGCATTAAATACGCTACTCAGCTCCCTGCTGACCGAGCCATGATCGCGGTCACTCGGTCAAGGCGGTAGGCGAGAGGTGTTCAACTAAAAGAGAGCTACCTTGATGCCGTGTATAGGGTTTTGCCTACTGTCTTCCCACTCCCTACAAACAGCACACACACACAAACACAAAACCCATCCCCACTCACGTTGTCATCGAGACACCTGAAATTGTGCCCAGCTATAGCAATTGTATACACAATGAAACAATGGCTATGGGTAACCTTTCGCTCAGTCAACAAGAAGAAACTATGTACTAATTAGTGTGAATAAGTACTTAAATTAGAAGTGAGGAATCCTATTCTGACGTCAGAATTGGTCTTAGAAAATATGTTGAAAAAATGGGACCTGGCTGCCAAATTCCAAGAGGCCTAATCCATTTTTTGGTGCATTCATGATTCATCAATGAAAAGTGAATAGTGAACAGTTATATAGATGAGAATGAATTTCTTTGTATTTAGGCCCTTTTACATATACATTTCCAACTTTGGTAAAGGATAATTTTGACACCACTAATTTCAGCATACTTTCATGGTCCAAAAGCTGTTGAAATAGAGTTGACTCCTCCGTATTTCAATGGAAATTAGTTAGTTTGGTAAATAAAATCACACATTTGTACAATGTAACAATAGTAATATAATTTAAAAGAGTCCAGTCCACCGGTTTCTCTTTAATTTGATTTATATTTCACAAACGCCTCAGCATGTATATATATCCACAAACAAATTCATTTATTCTTTACTGGTCAAGACATGAAGCAATCCACTACATCACGTCTGTACAGAGAAATCATTAGTCTGTGTCAGAATAACATAGTAGCAACAAAATAACTAGTCAAACAATTCAGTTGTACATTGCATCATTGACTTACTGTAAAGTAATTCTCTTTTTAAGATAGAATGTACAGAGTTCACTCCCAACTCCTAAATGTCATTATCACCATATAAACCAAAAAGATGTGAAGTTCCTTGAGAACTGGAACGTTACAAAAATATGTGACTATCCCTGTTCCATGAGAGGACATTGGACAATTAAAATAGCTCCCTACAAGCTATGACCTAATTATGTTACACAATGGAGCTACAGAAGGCAGTCACTTTCAAGATTCAGTCGTGTTGAGCAGCACCTTCCTAGACTTAAATCCTTGATCAAAATAGTCGGTTGCCTCCTTATCAGGAAAAGATGTCCCCTTGAAAGAATAATGAAAATGGAATCATTAAATTAATAACATAACATTTTAATACAATAAACTTCTATCATATAAATTTCGATTGATATAAGTTTTGTTAAATAAAACCTTAGGTAAATGGAAGTAAGGTGATGTATACAGAGAATTTATTTTTTCCAATTGCGAACATTTCTGTCAAGTTCAATAACAATGGCTCATGAACAAAGGTTCACTAAAATATCCAAAAAAACCTGCACATGGCTTCAAAATTATTTACAGAAAAGTTTAAAAATTGCTTAAAATGACAATCTTTCTGGTATTTGCAGAGATTTTTTTTCTCAGGTTCAAATGTTCAAAAAAATCTTATACTTATAGTGAATGCACACATCTGAAGTCTCAGCATTTACAGACTTTTATAATTCTATTTTTAGAGAGCTTTCCTTATCATATTACTGTACCCTATAGAAATCTAAGGCCAAAAATGAATGATGAAGCATAGTTATTCACTAAACTATCAACACTGCTCACTGCAAACCGCACACTGATCTCCATGCAATAGAGCAATTTTATGCTGACAATTTTCAGGTATACCGTCATAGCAGTAAACATTTGATCTTTTATTATAATATTTCTGGTTAGGCTGGAGATATATGACTTGATACTCAACATATCAAGCCACTTTTCATCATGGCTGACTGGCTGGGGAAACCACAAGCACGCACCATGTTTTAATTGTTTATATTGACACTTCCCAAAACAAAATTTGTTACTCAAATTAAACATTTATAGAAACATTTTCCATCATTGAACAAATGAGTGCGGCTATTTTATGAGGGTTCACATTTTTTTCTTTTTTTTTCCCTTGAAACACTAAATACATTGGGTCATTCCATATGAAATCAAACAAAGTCTGGAAATTTACTATAGTGACAGATTCTGATCTAGCTAAACTCTTTTTGTACTATTTCTTTACTACTTATTATTGTGATGAACATGTGCAAAATATTTTGTCAAAATTTTAAAGGGTTTTTGAGCTGTGTCTTCAAAATAGGGTGTTATACTCAATTTTTGACCCCCAGTGAATCGTGCATGTTTACTAATAGTCACATTTGGATACCAGTATCATGAGAATGAAATGAGTTGTGAGCTTGAAAATTGGTATAAGCAAGAAATTAGCACCCAGGCTCTTAGAAAAATCCTTTCTCCTTTAGTTTTTGAGTTATTGGCCTCCAAAGTAATGTGCAAAAATGGAAAGTTCAATTTTCAGGGGGCAACTGTCATGCTACTTCAGGGGGCAACTGTCATGCTACAATAAATCAAAACTGTTCATTGAGACTATATTCCTTCCATTTAGGCACATGGCTATCTGTAGATATTTTTTGGACAGTATAGAAACCATAATTCATGAGTAAGGGAGCTCCAAAATTGACTGAAAAAATGTGATTTTAGACCAATTTTCAAAAGTCATAATCATGGCAGAGTCATTTATCCAGGACAACCAAATTTTTCCAATATAATTGTACACATATATTTATCACTTGGCTAAAAAAGAAAACACATTGTCTCAACTCCTTCAACTCTTTAGAGTGGTATCAATTACCTACACTTTTGCCCTCAGATGACTTACTACAACTTACTGTTGAGACTTTCTGTTGCTTATTAGGAGCACTAAGCGACAAAGAAGAAGGGCAAATAGTTGATGACTCAATGCTTTGCTTGTATTACATCAGTGTATCAGGTGTTGCATTAGACAATACTCAAGTCATAATTTAATTTATGATTAAAGAAGTTCCAAAAATGGCTCCACATAAAAAAATATAAGCAGCCAAAAACTAAAAAAAAATAAATTTGATAGGACTTTTCTGATAATAGAATCCGTAGGCCTGGGTGCTAATTACATATTACACAAATTTTCAAGCTCACAAATCTTTCATTTCAGATATTGGAATCCAAATTGGCTGTTTGCTAACATGCACAATTCGCGAAGGTCAAAAATGGTTTGTAATACCCAGCACAAAAGTTTACACATGTTCATCATATAAGTTAAGGTACAGGTACAAAATTTTTTAGCTAAATCTGAGTTGGGTTCATATGGAATGACCCTGTTGCAAAAGATTGGCACTTGAATAATATTGATTCATTTAACAGCTTTAAGTATGAGAAAAGAAACCCAACAGAAAAAAATGACCAAATAATTAAGATGCCTGAATTGAAATACACAACCATTATGACCTCATGGCTATAAATAACTTTACTTTACTTAATCAATATGTGACAATTTCAAGCTACATTTCAGAGACACATTCATACCATATATATATCAAACGAAATTGTTTCTGTAGACTTTTTGATCGTCTAATTGATTGTAAGAAACTGAGGATTTCTTGTTTAAATCATGAAATTAATTAGTAGAAGTTCCTACTAACCAACCAAAAACTTGATCAATTGACTGCAGTAGTCTCTCTTCAGTCAGGATTAAGGTCACTGACTGGTTGAAGAAAAATTGAATCAATATGCCTACAATCTAAGGAGATAGAGAGTGACTAAGGGGGAGTCTCCTAATTCCCATTTACACCATAATCTAAAAGAAAACTAATAAAAACTGTCACTGTTTAGCCAACAATCAGACTTACCCTTCCCAGAAACTGGGGTTTTGCCTTGTACATTACTACACCACCACTACGAGTCCAATTCTGGAAGTAAACAAAACCATTTTTTGTTCAAAAAAGGGTTATGGACATTTGCTACTTAAGGTATACCCATGCTTCTAAAGCTGACATTTCATTACATTTCCGCTCGCTAGATAAAAAACAAGAATGCAATTGTCAATGTAATGATTATGGTTAAAATTAATTGAATGACAATAAGAATAAGAAGCTACAACTGCAATATCTGAGGTCAAATTATTATGCCCAAAGAGTTTTTTAAGTTGCAGAAAGATGGCAGAAGGGTGTAAATTTATAGGTTGCATGAGGACAAAAAGCATTGGGAGTGTAAAATTGGAACTTTTTAGTTTACTTTGTTTCATAATACAGATAAAAATGTTACCCAATAAGCCAGAATTGTAGTAATATAATCCATGATACTTTAACTAAAAGACTATTTTTTGTCTTCACAGGGCAAAAAAACTTAGAGGACTTGCATTTCGGTAATGAATGAGAAAATAGTATCATTTCAGTTGTACAGTTTGGGAGGTCAGGGTGATTTCTGAAAAATAACGAACGTGATCATCTTATAAGAGGAAGAGATTCTCACTTGAAGAAGGACATACAGTAATATGGAATTGTCACTCATAGCCTACTTTGTTCCTTCTCCACAAAAGGAGTGTACAGAAAATCACTTCCAGTTTCCATGGTGTAGGATTAAAACGGGTATTATTTGTATATCATTTGCCACTTCAGATGGAGATTTAAAAGATATGAAATTTGGCCAAAGAGGAGACAAAACAAAAAAGTGCTGGGGCGACGAAATGCTGCAAGAGATGATACTTACATTGCGGTTATACTTGAGTTGGTACCAGACAAAATAAGAACCTGCAAATGCCATCAGGATCTTTGGGATGGTATATCTCATCAACATAGCTGTTTGGTTATTCTGAGAATGAAAATATTTCAATAATTCAATACAAAAATGAATGGTTTAGATAAGAAAACATCTTGAATAAAGTTTCTGCCCAAATCATTCTAAATACCCACAGCCATATATGATGTATTCCCTTCACTTGTGATAAATGACCTTCCACAGTACCAGTATGTGTAGGTATTAACATGATTTTGCATGATTTCTTGCAAATAAGACTGCAATGGCAGAATAGCCAATAGTATGCATTTACCATGTAAGGGGGGCTAACATCATTCTCGTTTAAAGTGGTGTTAATTGGGTCAAGGAGAGCATGAGGAAAAAAATACAAAACACAGATGAGAGATGCATCAGGGTCAGCGCTTATTTATGCATATATGTCTACGCCTCAAGTTGCTTAGTATCCTTTTAGACTCAAAGATTGATTTCTGTTAATGTGTAGCTCTATGGGTGTGCTGTTATTGTCATGATAAAAAGAAAGTTTGCACCATCTGTAGTGTTATACCAGAAATATTTGATTGCACTCAAATATGAGTAAAAAAGGGTATCATAAAAGTGCCATAAGTGCCATTATAAATTGGACCCGACTGTACTATTTTTGTATTAGTTTTCACTTTCCCTCTCCTGACCTTCTTCTTCCAACGTATCCCTCTATGGGACGTCGCCTCTTGATGAACCTTTCTGCGGAACAGCACACAATTTCCCACCAGACACCTGCTTGTGTTACTGTTGTTCCAAGCCATTCTTCTTAATACAATTTCCCACCAGACACCTGCTTGTGTTACTGTTGTTCCAAGCCATTCTTCTAAATTTATGCAATTTCCCACCAGACAGACACCTGCTTGTGTTACTGTTGTTCCAAGCCATTCTTCTTAATCGTATTCCCATCTTCTTATGGGTCTTCCCCTTCCTCTCCTGCCTCCAAAATATGCCTTTTGATTGTCCTGACCACCAAGCATTAAAAAATGTAGTGGCTATAATTACAGTGAGCCATAACATTTCCTTCCTACTCCATTTACGACGATCACGAAAAGCGTTGTAGAACACATGATGGGCCCACGGCGAGTCGTAAAGATAGCTCATGAGTCTGAATAAAGCGGCGACCACAAATCTCACTAACTGATGATCTTGTTCAAAATGTCGGACGAATAAAAAAACATAACAGTTAAAACTTTCTTGCCATTCGTAAAGAGCTAAAATTCTCCTCCAACCATTCCACTTTTTTTTCTGCCTTCTTCATTTTCTCCTCCTTACATTTCCCTTTTTTTTCTGCCTCCTTTGTCTTCTCCTCCAACCATTCCCCTATTTTTCTGCCTCCTTTGTCTTCTCCTCCAACCATTCCCCTGTTTTTCTGCCTCCATTGTCTTCTACTCCGACCAGTCCTCTTTTTTTCTGCCTCCTTCGTCTTCTACTCCAACCATTCTCCTTTTTTCTGCATCCTTCGTTTTCTCCTCCTTCCCTTTCCACTTTTCTTCTGCCTCCTTCGTCTTCTACTCCAACCATTCCCCTTTTTTTCTGCCTCTTTTGTCTTCTACTCCAACCATTCCCCTTTTTTTCTGCCTCTTTCGTCCTCTACTTCAACCATTCCCCTTTTTTTCTGCCTCTTTCGTCTTCTTCTCCAACCATTCCCCTATTTTTCTGCCTCTTTCGTCTTCTACTCCAACCATTCCCATATTTTTCTGCCTCTTTCGTCTTCTACTCCAACCATTCCCTTATTTTTCTGCCTCTTTCATCTTCTCCTCCAACCATTCCCGTTTTTCTACGTCCTTCGTCTTCTACTCAAACCATTCCCCTTTTTTTCTGCGTCCTTCGTTTTCTCCTTCTCCTCCTTCCCTTTTTTTCTGCCTCCTTCGTCTTCTCCTCCAACCATTCCCCATTTTTTTCTGCCTCCTTCGTCCTCTACTCAAACCATTCCCCCTTTTTTCTGCCTCCCTCGTCTTCTCCTCCAACCATTCCCCTTTTTTCTGCCTCCTTCGTCTTCTCCTTCCTTTTTCCTTTTTTTTTTTTCCCTGCCTCCTTTGTCTTCTCCTCCTTCCCATTCCCCTTTTTTTCTATCTCCTTCATCTTCTCCTCCTTTCCTTTCCCCTTTTTTCTGCCTCCTTTCTCTTCTCCTCCGACCCTTCCACTTTTCTCGCTCCGCTCTTTTCTTTGCCTTCTCTTCCGCCACCTTCTTCTCCCTTTCATTCTGTCGATCACGCAATGCGTTGTGTGTTGACACAAAGTTGATGTTCTCCAATTCATTCATTAGAGCCAACTATTATTATAACGTTTCATTGTATAGGTCCCCTTATAGGCTAGAATTCCATATCGTACCGTCACCACTCGTCCCTTTCAATATTCATGTTTGTAAACAAAACTGCTTACAAAATGAGCAAACTTCTTTTTTTAGCTATTTTTTTTTTTACTTACAATGCATAAACTGTGTTCAAAGTAAGTGAAAAAGAATTCAGCTCATTTTGTAACCATTTTTATTTATGAACATGATTATTGTTAGAGGAGAGGAGTGGAGGGACGATATGGAATTCCAGACTTTTGTGCATAACTGAACCTATTTACAAAATGTTCAAGTGGATGATCTAAAATACCAAATTAGGTCTCATCTTTTTCCAGATTTTTGACAGACCAGAAAAATGAAATCTTGAATTTTTCTTCAAACTGAGAATCTTCTAAGACTAAGATGGAGATCTTCTGTTTTCTCTGGGCTAACTGTTACTAGTAGTGTTATTACTACTACTAAGTGATTAAAAAAAAGTGAACATTGAATTGAAATTAAGATTACAACCTCCAACTTTAAATATCAAAGATAAAGATCATGTTGGATAAAGAGTGTAGGAATCTAGATGTATAGATCCACGGATTGCGTCTAATAATACTGTTAATACCAATCTAACATATAGGCCTAGGCTAGATCTAGGAGCAGAGTTGCCAAGGTGGAAATTGGGGAAAGAGGGACAGATAGGTAGCCTGAGAGGGACAAATGAAGAAACAGAGGGACAAAATTCATGTACCTTTTCAGGGTCCCCACCCAAGCTTAAAAAAAAAAAAAAATTCCAGGCCTTTTCCAGGCCTCCCTAAACTATATCCTGACCCAAAATCGCCCATCTGGCATTGCCCCAGTTCAAATTTATATTACAATTAAATAATTACAGAATGACAACATAAAACAACTTCTTTACCTTTGATACTTTCATCAAGGATCGTTCAGGTCTAAAAGAAGTTTGTAATCAAATGTCATAAGAAACATGAAAGATCACTCAACACAGACAAACTCACCTATTTATATAAGAAGTCCAAGAAAATTTTCGTTTTCTTGCAAAATATTTGCTCATAAACATATCACGTCTAGTACTGCACCTCTCTCACACATATAATGTAATCTCTTTCATCCTCACCCACACACTAGTACACAAACAATGCCTATCACCCTCAATCACTCATACACAAAGTTTCACTTCATCTTTCAACATCATCATCATCATGAACCAGGTCTGAGGCAGACATTAATGACCATGACACGCCATTCACTCCTCTGTTCAGACAATTTCAGGAAGTTCATGCTATTGTTTTTCTGATTTTTGTTTTCCATTCAGTGATTAATGCTCTCCAAATACGTCACTCGCTGCCTGCCCCAGCTTCTTGTCCCCTCAATTTTTCCAGTCAGAGCTAGATGTTCAAATTCCCTATGTCAATTTATATGACCTAAAAACTTCAGTTGTCTTTGTCTAATTGTTTTTAACAAAGATCTTTCTACCACTGTTCCGCCCAGTACTGCATTATTTGTTTTCTTTTCATTCCATGTGATTCTTAGCATCTTCCTCAGAAACCACATTTCCACTGCTTCCAGCCTTTTCCTACTGTCTGTTGAAATATTCCACCATTCACAACCATACAACAGTACTGACCTGACATAAGCTTTTAATACCCCTACTTTGGTCTCCATTGAGATATTCATATTTTTCATGAAAGAGTTCATTCCATTGAAACTGTCTTTAGCAACTGCAATTCTTCTCTTTATTTCTGTGTCACATTTATACAATCTTTATGCATAGGATTTCTAATACATGCATCACTCATACACACAATATTGAACAGCCTCACTCACTTGCTCACTGATATACACACAAACAATGCCTTCACTTAATCACTCATGTACATGATACCCAATAATACCCTCCCGCTCTCTAACTTACTCACTCATACAAACACAATCTCTTACATGCTTTCTCCCTCAACCATACAAACACACACATAATCTCTAAAGCCCAATTCATTCACTCAATCACATTTAATCTCTTATACCTTCACTCACTCACTCATTCATACATACAATTTCCAATACTCTCACACAATCTCAAATACCCTCATCTCACTCCCTCACACATATCCACACAATCTCTAAGACCTTCACCCACTCAGACACGCACAATCACCAACACCCTCACTCATATCCACACAATCTCTAATACCATCACTCACACACAAATACACACACAATCTCAAATACCCTCATCCATTCACTCACACACACACAATCTCCGACAACCTCACCCATTCAGTCATACACGAACATATCTCAATTATTCAATCATACCAACACGATCACCAACACCTTTACTCACTCACTCCTTCATATTCACACAATCTCTAATGCACTCAGTCACCCGCTTGTACAAACACTGTCTCCGAAAACCCCACTCAACCATACAAACACAATCTCTAACACTTACAGACACTCTCTACCCCTCTCACGAGCCTACCCATAAACTCTCTCTGTCTCTCTCTCATACACACGGCACGGGTGTACACAGAGATAACAATAGACACTCACAGCTTCTAAATATCCAGTTCTATTAATAACTCGGGTCCTATTATTATTACATCTAGAACCGGGCGCGAATTATTCAATATTGTACTGCATCGTTGTTGTGGTAAAAATAATAACAGCACTTAACCAGAGAAAGCCACTAAAAACTGCTTGTAGATATGTCACATGGTATGCATGTCCTTAAGCGGAAAAAAGGTTCTCTCTCTCTCTCCCCCAAACACACACACATACATGCAACCCTTAATTTTAGTATTCATGCCTATAATCATAACGCTCGTATCGTATCGTCCCAAAGTGTAGAATGTATAACATGTACACACATACATGCACACCTCAGTACATGACATATAAATGATCATGTGCCACCGTGATGCATATGTTAGCTTACATTTTGCCACAATGCACTGTTATGGTGTCAGATAATAGCCAAGCCTTTCTCTATCTCTGTCTGTCTTTCTGTCTGCCTCTTTCCCTCTCCCACACGCACACACATATGTGCATACACATATAACCCTTCTTAGTATCTTACAAGCTAAAGTACCCATTCTACGAATGGGAAGGTAACACAAATGTTTTCTAAGCAAATTATTCAAACTGACAGCAGCAAGATGTTATAAAAATGTGTGTCTGGCATGATTTTGCCCAATTAAAAGAAAATAATTAATATATTGCGTTTCACTTACTTATCACCTGAAAGAAAAAAATATATATATTGCACCTGAAAGAAAAAAATTAATATATTGTGTTTTGCTTACTTATCACCAGAAAGAAAAAAATCATACATTGCGTTTCGCGTACTTATCACCCGAAAGAACAAATATTAACATATTGTGTTTCGCTTACTTATGACCTGAAAATAAAATATTCACATATTGCGTTTCATGCACTTATCACCCAAAAGAACAAAAATTTATATATATTTCGTTTCGCTTACTTATATCACCCTAAAGAAAAAGATATAGTGCGCTTTGCTTACTTATCACCCGAAAGAAAAAAAAAGAATATTAATTTAATATATTGCATTTTGCTTACTTATCACCCGAAAAAAAAAAATCTTGGTATATATATTGTATTTCGCTTACTTCTCACGTGAAAGAAAAATAATTAATATATTGCGTTTCGCTTACTTATCACGGAAAGAAAAAAATTAATAGATTGGTTTCGCTTACTTATCATTCGAAAGAAAAAAATTAATATACATTGCATTTCGCTTACTTATCACCCAAAAGAACAAAAATGTGATATTAATATATATTTGCATTTCGCTCACTTATCAACAGAACAAAATGATGTATATTTTTTTCGCTTACTAAACTTACTTATCACCTGAAAGAAAAAAAATTAATATATTGTGTTTCGCTTACTTATCACCTGAAAGAAAACAGACGCTGACTTATTACCTGAAAGAAAACAGTCCCTTACATTGACACACCACCCGAAAGAAAACAGTCGCTTACTTATCACCCAAAAGAAAACAGTCGCTTACTTATCATCTGAAAGAAAACAGTCGCTTACTTATCACAAGAAAGAAAACAGTCGCTTACTTATCACCCGAAAGAAAACAGTCCTTTACCCAAAAGAAAACAGTCGCTTACTTATTACCCGAAAGAAAACATTCGCTTCCTTATCACCCGAAAGAAAACAGTCGCTTACTTATCATCCGAAAGAAAACAGTCGCTTACTTATCACCTAAAGAAAACAGTCGCTGACATTGACATATCATCCGAAAGAAAACAGTCGCTTATTTATCACCCGAAAGAAAACAGTCGCTTACTTATAACCCTAAAGAAAACAGTCGCTTACTTATCACCCGAAAGAAAACAGTCGCTTACTGATTATCCTAAAGAAAACAGTCGCTTACTTATGACCCGAAAGAAAACAGTCCCTTACTTATGACCCGAAAGAAAACAGTCGCGTACTTATGACCCGAAAGAAAACAGTCGCTTACTTATTCCACTTACTTATCCCCCAAAAGAAAACAGTCGCTTACTTATCACCCGAAAGAAAACAGTTGCTTACTTATCACCCGAGAGAAAACAGTTGCTTACTTATCACCCGAAAGAAAACAGTCCCTTACTTATCACCCGTAAGAAAACAGTCGCTTACTTATTACCTGAAAAAAAAACAGTCGCTTACTTATGACCCGAAAAAAAAAACAGTCGCTTACTTATCACCCGAAAGAAAACAGTTGCTTACTTATTCCGCTTACTTATCACCCGACAGAGAACATTTGCATACTTATCACCCGAAAGAAAACAGTCGCTTACTTATTACCTGAAAGAAAACAGATCCTTGGTAACATCCACAAACTGGTTGCTTAAAAAATTAAGCCAGATTGCGGATTCTGATCAACTAAATTCATTGCGGCTCTGGTCAGCTATCTATCGCCTTTCCCAATTACTGGGGTTGTTCTAAATTAAGGCTAGCTAAGGTCTTGTTATCAGAGAACTAATCTTAAATCTAGATCTGGAGAATCTAGATTAGAAAAGTCTATGGCCCTATGATGGCCTAGCTAGATTTAGAATCTAGATCCAGTCTAGAATATACATAGAGATCTAATCTAATGCCTAGACCTAGAGCTAGGCCTAACTATCTAGAACTCTAGAATCTTAATGAAAATGACTGAGCTCTAGAATGTTTTTAATATTTCTTAAATTTCTAATATGAATATAGATAGTTTTAAATATAGATCTAGTGGTCTAGTGATCTAGATTCTAGATCTAGATATCGAGATCTGCAGATCGTCAGAACTGTTGAGAACTATCGATTCTATTCTAATCTAGAATATATCTAGATCTGGCTCTAGATCTAGATATCTACTCTAGATCAATCGATAAAAATAAAAAGTAACAAAATAACATAGAAATAGAGTCCAGAG
>JAOWAY010465548.1:0-12870 GCA_028565895.1 Goniobranchus geometricus | reverse complement strand
ATTGTATACGCTTTTCGACAGGTAGCCAGTGTAATGACTTAAGCAAAGGGGTTGCACGGTGGCTTTTCCTCTTCTTCTACCATTCAAGGGTCGATATTTGACCATGAAATTGACTGTAATCACGTCTAAATGAAATTGAACAGTTTGTGACCCGGTGAAAGGCAAACCATCAGCAATTGATATAATCATGATTTTTTTCTTTGCGGGGGGAGGGAGGGAGAAAGACTGAATAATTCACAAAAAATTGCAAATGAAAAAACTGTTGAGCAATCGCCAATACAAATATCTTGGATTTATTTTAGACAGCGAGCTGTCTTGACATTTACATATCAACATCTAATGGAACAAAGTGAATAGCCAACCATTGTTCCACATGAAGCTCAATCCGTTCAAATTCTCTAAAGGAATACTAATGTTTTTTATTTCACAATTGTTCAAATTATTATTTCTTATTACATGTATATGTAAGCATTACTTCTGACGATAAATTGAAACTACATAGATTAATTGAAAGAGCTAAAAAAGAAAATAGTGGGAAAGACATTACCAACAACCTCAAACTTGTACAAAGCAATGTAAATTAAAAAATCAGAAAGTATCATTAAAGACCTGCAACATCCTCTATTTCCCTCATTATATCTGGTAGAGGGTTGTAAGCAAGGGTATAACGGAAAGGGACAGGAAATCGTTCATCCTATCAAAAATTGCTTGTGGGGGGTGCGGGCAACTCGCAAAAAAAAAAAGCCTCTTATATCATGTTGTTACTCTTTACTGAATTTGATTTATGACCTTATGTGTGAGCATTGTCACTGGTTCAATGGTGTAGTGGTAGAGCATTCGCCTCGGAAGCGGGAGGTTGCGGGTTCGACCCCCAGGCCGAGTCATGCTGAAGACTTTTAAAGTGGCAATTGAGTAACTGTCTCGCTTGGCATTCAGCATTATTGGAACAGTGTGTGTGTGTGTGTGTTAAGTATAATCATGAGTCATAGACTGCCGGCCAATCACGATCACGAGGGATGCTCTGCCGGCCAATCATAATTTCTGAATCGCTGGCTGCTTGCCGGTAGCTTTTCAGAAATTTGACCGTCAAATATAATTTTTTTTTTAGCTGTTGCCAGGAGCAAAGAATTAAAGACCGAAGCCGATCTTGCACATCGTAGGCCGACCCGAAAATTATCTGTGTTTTATTGAATTTAACCTGGAAGTTCGTGGTTTGTTTTTATTAGGTCCTAGGCAAGATCGTGTCTCTTGCTTGACATCTCTTTGTGTTTGCACTTTATTTTGCCATGAACTTGTGAATGTCTCTATCAGACTTTCGCTTTCAGTGCTTTTCATTAGTATTGAAGAATTAAGATTTGAAAAGTTCTCAAGTTAAGCAATGGAATCGTATCTCAAATCCAGGGAGGACGCGTAAAAGATTGACGTTACTCATGACGGAAAGCTGATTCGAAATCGGTGGCAGTGGAGCTGGCTTTCTGAAACTGCAGTTGATTGATGTACTTTTGCCACGTGGTGTAAAAAACCTGAAAAATCAGGAATATGCATGTGTGCCAACTGTGAAAAGAGAATCATGTGCTGTAGCTCTGAAAAAAAAGCCCTTAAAAACATGCCAATTCTCGACAACCACAAGAATGCAGTCATTAGATGAAGAAACTAGTTTTTAAAGTTTTGCATAATAAATGTGTCTTTCGGTCATCATCTTTCTCTTGGGTTGTTGCAGGCTTTTGGGGGAAAAAGGGGACTGGCGCGCAGTTCTTGCAGGCTTTTAAAAATTTGCACTAGCACCCATAAGTATAATATTAGCTGTCAGTTGTTTATCATTTATTATCGTTAATGTATTACATTAATATGATGTCAGTTTTCCACAATAAATTTCCTGCAAATAGAGCAATAACGATTATCTTAACGTATAATATCTTTTCTTTTCTTATATGTTCTATTTATTTCTACGGTTTTTAGTTTTTAAATGTCTGCAGAGAATTTGGTGAATAAAATCCATGAAAAAGAGCCGGATGTGTTTAAGCCTTAGCATGCATCTGGTTTTTCTAAGGTCGTGATTATGGTGCATTGTAAAGAAGGCTCAAGAGATCATTCGATTATACATATATATTCTTTACTTGTAAACAAATTGAAGTTCAGTATTTGTGGAAGAAACTGTGGGGGTCTTAACTTTTTTCTGAGGTTCATAACATGTAAGTTTCAGACAAGAATTCATGGAACTCTTCATATATTTGGAAACAGAGAACAACTCACACAAATCTTTTTTGTGTCTTGACCTCTGCAATCTCTGGGAGTGACTCACTGAACCTCTAAGACTACCTCACTAAATCTCTGAGACGGACTCATTGATCCTCTGGGACCGTCTCACTGAACCTCTAAGACTACCTCAGTGAACCTCTGAGACTACCTCACTGAATCTCTGAGACTGACTCATTGAACCTCTGAGATTGACTCACTGAACCCCTGAAACTGACTCATTTAACCTCTGACAATCGCTCACTGGACCTTTGCAAGTTTGATTTGTACCAGGTTAGAACTTCTTGTGAAAAGGGATTTTTTTCTCAATTCCTGACCACCTTCTTTAGTCTGTTTCTAAAGGAATTAAAAGTCTCAGATTTAATTAAGAAAACCTCCAGGCTAGTACATAAGTAAGTTAAGAAAAAATAATGTAATGAGAAATAAATGGCATTCTGTTTAACAGCCAAGCTGTAAAATTGAGTCAGTTTTTCTTATATTTATTATATTGTGGAAATTTCTTCATCCACTTATGTTTCAGCTGTTCTGGAAGGCTTGCAGACGAAGGACTTGTATGAGAAGTATGGCCTCAATCTAAGCGACTGACTGTAATTGAGAACTCTTTTTGATTGGAAGATTTTGATCTGATTTGTTGTTTATAAAAAGACGGATGTATGCTTGTGACCATTCACTTTTTAAGATATAAATAAAGTTACTCCAATACTTGATTGTTGCTCCGCCAAGATTCTCTTATATTACTAATAAGTTATGCTCATGGCTCTATCAGACACAAACCAAACCATTGAGTGATAAGTATTGAGAGAAATTCTTCTGCATTGACATGATTGCAACTATTTCAATTCAGTCTTTTTTCAACTGCTGTTGTTTACTGCTTACATTACATTACTGCATATTATTTTTATTTTTTTTATTCAGCTTTTGCTCTGACCTTTCTGTTTGTTAAAAGAAACAACTCATTCTTCCTATTCTTCATGCTGAAGATTTAAGAGAAATATATTTATTTTATCTTACAATTGTACTTGCGCCTTTACTAAAAATTGAGAAATAATCAACTTATTCAGCATTGAAAAACAGGCATTTGCAAAAGGTGGAATATATTTCTTACCACAGAGAGAGGAGATAGTTTTGCTCATGCTCCTGGTTATTTGAGGATCTTGAGACCCTGCTTGTTTGATTTTTGAACCCTCCACTTCTGCGGCTTTGGTTGTTATTCTTCTCGTTTGATATAAGAAGACAACAAAAATGGAGGACTCATGGCATTTAATCGGAAAGGTAGAGGATCTGAAGTCGAAGCCATGCCGTAAAATATTCATGAAAGACGGGCCAAACCTGGCATTGTTTCATGTCGCACCAGATCTCTTTTTTCTGACTAAGTCCAGCTGCCCTCATGCTCAAGGACCTTTAGAACAAGGTGACATCGAGGAGGTCCGCGGAGTTCATAGGATAGTGTGCCCTTTTCATTATTACACTTTTAACCTACGCACTGGTGAGTCACCCACGGGGTTGAAGTTGAAAACGTTTCAGACAAAAGTTGAGGGGGAGAATCTTTATGGCCTTACTCCCGAGGAGCTCTCCTTGACCAAACCCTGATGGCTGATTGGTGATACATTTGTCTTTGATTGTGATTTAATTTTTCAAATTTTCTTTGTCAATACATATTTGTAATGTTTTGATATTCTTTGTGACCATATCATTATGATGTCTAGCTGGATAAACCTGTGCTGCTACTTGCGGCATCTTCGGTATACTGAAAAATTTTCTTGATGACCTGGGTTCCTAAATTGTAGGGGAGTAAGAGTTTTAAATTTTGATTTTACACTTACATGTTATGTTTTTTTTTTCTTAGTACATAACAATAACAACCATTAGTGTTCATAGAGTAAAGTTTAATGATTCTCCTCAACTAATGTCTAGTTGGGTTAGTGCCTCTAAGAGTTATGGCTGGTTGTAAGAAATGGCATCATCATGAGTAAGACAATGAATACATTTTGATTGATCATCTACGGTACTTGGATTCCAGCTCTATCCCTAGGAGAAAGTCAGTGGTAGCACAAGTTGCTGGTAGCACAGGTTAGTGTTAGCCTAGGTTGGTGGTTGCATAAGTCGTTGATCGCACAAGTCCATGGTGTAGCACAAGTCGGTGGTTGTAGTAGTCAGTAGTAGTAGTAGTCAGTGGTGGCACAAGTCGGTTGTATCACAAGTCACTGGTAGCACAAGTCAGTGTTGGCACTAGTTTGTGGTAGCACAAGTTATTGGAAGCACTAGTCGGTGGAACCCAGTTCTTTGGAAGCACAAATCAGTGGAACTCAGGTTTTTGATAGTACAAATCGGTGGAACCCAGGTCTTTGGTAGCACAAATCGGTGGAACCCAGGTCTGGGGTAGCACAAGTTGGTGATAGGCACAAATCTATGGGATTGTTTAGCACTTGCATGTCGTGACCTGTAACCACATATCAGCAGCATTGTGTCGTTATAATAATAGGCATTTTACTTTGGATAAATCTAGTTAGACCAAATAATTTTGTAGACAAAGAACGGTCAATAATCCTGGGTGGTTATTGTGGTGCACAGTTTGAGGCTTGACGGTCATTGCTAATTTTATGTTTTACTCTGTAGAGAGATGATATTTTTTGTCTGTGAGTCATGTCCCCATTAAGCTGTTAAGTTACCTCATAATGTTATGTATTGTATGTCTTGTTTATTTTAAATGCGTGCTTTTCCTCCGAACTGAAAATTGTTTGTACTGCTTCTGTCCTCTCTCTTATTTTTAATTTGTGGCAGCCTGTTGCCTTATTTTTTTCTATGGGTGCTTAGATTGCCTAATTTAATAATGTAATGTCGAAAAGAGACATTAAATCTCAAACAAACAAAAATAAATGCTCTTTCTTTGAAGAATTACGGGGATGCTGTAGCTTAATGGTAGAGCATTGGCATGCAGACCGAGAGGTTCGATTCTTGTTACGGTCTCATGCAGTGTGTCCTTAAGCAAGAAAATTTACCACTGTTGCTTCACTAAACCCCGGTGAAAATGGGTACAGCTTTAGCTTGGGAAGAATGCTGCACTACACTAGCATCTTATTCAGAGAAAGGTGGATTAAGTCTGTTGCTTTCCGCTTCATGCTATAAAAGCCAGGATAAGCACTGGCCTTTTAAGCTGATTCGGTTTGAAAGGAGAAATTAGTTTTTAAAGCTTTATCTTTTATACTTATAACTGCGAGTCTTTTTAATAAGATCTTTTTTTATTTGTACACATATGTATACATGCTTATTCGCAACTGAAACAAAACTTGGGTGTGCTGTAAGTTCTAGGCCTAATGATAAGAAAATTAAAAAAAAAAAGAATGCAGCAAATTTGAAAAAAGGTGAAGCTGTGTATAACAATTTGAACATCAGATTTGCATGTTCTTCCAGTCCTAGTAGACGGTATATGATGGTATTTTCTTTCTTTTTCTTTTTCAATAATTGTCTTTGCTGTTCGTACTCGTAATACACTTTCAGCTCACGTCAGTCACCCCGTCTGGTGGGCATGTGGGAGATGCAGTGGACGACTTGCATGCCAGGTCTGTCTCTGCTTTCACAAGACACAATGTTGATGTAAATAGCACTGCCTCATATCATATAATGATTGTCATGAAAAAGTATTCAGAACGTTTTGCATTTCATATAATGTGACTTCTCCGTATTGCTCAGTAGGGGCTCAGTGGGGCAGAGACTTGGCTTTCAGAGAACTGGATATCCAGGTTACCCAGATTTCAATAACTTGATAAATGGATCTTCTCCTAGATTTTAAGTTGTGACTCAACCTACACAATTCACGATTTGGCTATTTGGATCGCCCTGGCTTGGTTCCCAGGATTTTGATTCTGCTTAAAGAAGAGAGGGCTAAAACAGGTTGTTGTCTTTGATTTGTCACAGCGTGCACAATGCAGACCTAGGCTACACATGTAATATTATAATGTGGCATTGCCCTACTCGTCAACACAAATTCAATGTCACAGTGGCACGTGGGATTCACACAGAGAGGTAGAAGAGGGGGAGAGTTTGCCACCCTTGGCTTCAATTTGGATCACTGTAGATCCAGATAGCGAAAGCAAGTCAATATCCAAGTTGAAATCAGGGTTGAAACGGGTCAGGCCTAAAAACTGTCCAAGTCAAGTAAGAAAACTGATTATCCAAATCAGAATCTGGACTCCTGCTCATCACTACTTCTCAGAGATATGTTCTTTTGTTTAAATTTCTTTTTAATAGAAATCTAAGTAGCCAGATTTTTTTCTTTAATGTTTTCAAAGGCCTGGGAAACAAATGGTTAAAGCTTTTTGATCTTGAATTTCATGCCTCTCAAATATTTTGTTTTGTGCAGATGCAAATTCCTCAGCCGTGTAACTTAATGCCATTGCTTGACATTCAAAGGGCCCACTTTTTATAGATTCTTTGAATTCTCAAAAGTCCTGTCATACCCAAAAATCATAACCCTGTAAGCGCTGAACACACCATATGGTGAAAGGCCTGTCTCTATGGTAGCTTGCTTGCATCACCAATGGGTAATCAATTCTCGCTACTTCGTTACCTGCGCTAATCGCTGAATGATAACAAATTGTTTTCAATGAAACCCCAGTAGGTACAAAGACAAGACAATGCAAAGGAAAGAACATACATGTACGAAAAAAAGGGGGGTGGTACAGGGTCAAGCCCATCCTGGGTTTTGTGCGATTGTTTCTCAGCGACCATATTATCAGGTTTTTGTTTAGTTAATCTACTGTAACTCTTTAAGTATCACTGTCGATAGTTATCCAATGAAATTCAGCTACTCTAGTGACTCGAACATTGAGTCAACATGTAGAGCTTTGTCTGTGAAAAGGTTATTGCTAGGATGGAGCATAATCGTTTCTTCATAAGTAAGGTTGCTTGGCTGTGAGGTCAAGGTGTTCGACTTATAACCATAAGGTTCTTAGTTCAAATCTGGGCTGCACCATGGCACTCTTTAGTCCTTGGGAAAGGCTATTCACACACATTTCCTCAACCCACTTATGTGGTATTAGGTATCTGACGTAAGGCAGAGGAAGATCTTGTCAGTATGCTAGAGCAATTGTACCTGTAAAATTGCAGCATCTCTATATACTCCACATGGAGTTGAGAAGGTATTAGGTTGGGAAAAAATCTGTTGGGGAACACTGGTACTTGTAAAGTGCTTTGTATAATATTATTCATCATTCTTTTTCATAGGCTCTGCTAAGGATACTAGTACGTCCCTGCCCTTTGCATAATATTACCTATCATGCATGACATCAATCAGGCACTGAAAAGAAAAGCTTCCACCCCCACCCATTTCTCTCTATCAGATAAATTCTGTACTCCAACCCCCTCTTTGGTTTCTTCCTTTGTCTCTTTTTCTCCCCCTCAGTGATGATGCCCTCTAATTGGTCATAGATAAATGAGGTGTTGTGCATGATGTGAAGTTGTGGGTCTCAGGCCAGGCTCTGATTGGTCTCTTGTGAAGGTATCAATTCAGTTGAGAGTGATAAGGACCTGTCAATCATTATCCAATTGCTCTGAGCAGAGCCTAAGGCAAAAATGACAAGATTTATGTTGAGTATTGGGTTAATTGTTGCTTTGATAGAGTGATAACAATGTGTTTGGGTGTGCTTTTATGCATCTATGTGTTACAGATAATAAGGCATCCCGTTTCTGATAGGTCTGCCTTCCAGAATGTGAGGCAGCTCCATGTAAAAAATGCATAGCATAATACATGTACATCAAAGAAGTTTATGGGTATTGCTCACTGCTGCTGTGCCTTTGTACCCTGACTTCAAGAACACACAATGTGCTTTCTCATTATCATTGCCTTACTGTTGGAATGGGACTATTCAAGACCGCCGACTTTGCAGATTATTGCACTTACTGATAGATGGCTATCTCAGTAGTACGCAATAGATTTAGATAGAAATATAAAACAAAAACAACATACTCACCCAGACATTTCAGTGACATATTCACAAACCCAAAATGAAACAAAATAGAAGTTTAAACTTTAGATAATTAATTTTACTCACACAATAAATTAACATTTCAATTGGAACATGATTAGGTCTTGAAGGGATCTGCACGTTTGAAGTTTGATGTCAACTCGGGTCATGGCTGTGAGGACAAAAATAAAAATTGGCTGACTGGCGGCTGCCAGAACTGTCTCAGGTACTCCTATGTTCAGGGATTAGCTCTTCGAATGCGTGGTAGTAGAGTAGGACAGTGCTAAACTACCCCGGCTTTTGGGAGAAATAACAATATTACAGTAAGTGATGGTTTGAATCAAAATCCCAAAGGCCACAGCCGGTATAATATACAGAATTCCGTTTGTTTTTATTTCTATATTAATTCAGAATACAAACCCTGACAGGTCTTTTGAATCCACTTGTACAGACCTGACCTTTATACTGGCAACCTTCAAGACAGGGCTTCACAAATACTGTTGCAATGATTCAGACCTTTGTCCTTCCTCAAATTCAAATACAAAAACAAAACAAAACAAAAACCCAATAAAAAGTGAAATCAAGAAAGGTTGTTGGAGAAGTTAAGAAAAAAAAAAGAGCTGTGTATATTGTGAAATTAAAACTGGGATTTAGCTTAGTTTGACACAGAAAATAAGAGTGAAATAAGGATTTGAGTGTAAGAAGTGAGTCATAATAATAATAACTAGACCTTAGTTCCTCTTTGGCTGTGTAAAATAGCAGGCCATCCAAAGCTTCCACATCATCGTCTTTTGAGCCAGTGATTCTGCCTCTTTCTAATTAACTCCTCCATCTTTCAAATCTCTCTCTGACATGCTTTTCCATGTGGTCTTTGGATGCCCACAGGGCCTCTTGCCGCTAGGTCTCCACGGCGGTACCTTTCACAGTTAACATTTCCCCTTTCATCTGCTGAACATGGCCTGACCACCTCAATCTTCTTTGTTGTATTTGTGCATTTTTTTTTTATCTGTTTATTATTGTTATTTTCCAAAGCTAATCTTCTAGTTTTTTCCAATATGTCAGCATTTTTCGCATGATCCTATATGAAACACATAGAATTTTCTGAAGTCAATGTAATTTCAGGCTTTTAATTTTAACCTCATTGCATCTTTTGCATAGATTGGCCAAGTTTCACATCCATATAGAGGACCATAGAAAACTAAAAATACATGTACATGTTACTCACTCTTACCTCTAGAATAAAGATAAAAAGGGTGTTCATGATGGATAAAGACAGAAGTAAACATATCAGGATATAGATTAGATTACAGAGATATAGATAAGGGCCAGGCATTAAGGAAAGAAAGTAGTTGCTATGACTCACCTCTCATCTCTATCACTATTAAAAGTTAAAACAAACCATCACACACTCATAATTGATATTACTAGAATTTTATTTCAGGCAAAGGGGAGTCGAAGAATGGCATTTATTTTCTACACAATTTCATGCTTTGTTAGTTCTGTTTTATCAAAATTATTGATATGCCTGTTGTTCTTATGTACTGGTGCAACAGTGTTAGTGTTATAAAATTATCACATGTTGTATTTTGTATACTGTATAAACCATGGATTTTTTGGGGCATCATGTTATTCAGTTTAAAGTTTCCTTTCAATGTTCAGTAATTTGTTAAAAGTTTAATTAAAAGTTGAATAAAAGTATTATTGTCATGATTGTTATTTTCTTATGGGTATATGTATGACTTCAATTAAAGAGCTTCAATGAATTTACTGAGTTTCTGTGTGCGTCACAACAGTGTCAAGGAGTTAATTTGGGTGAAAGTTTGATGATGTCACAACATCTTTCCATGTCACATCTTACCCCATAATGGCAATATCCAGACCATGTCAGTGATGCTAGTAGACAAAGCTCCTTCACGCCTATTACTATTATTACTGTTTAAGCACAAAGTAGCAGCAGGGGTATTTTATTCTGACTACAGCAACCTGCAACCAGTCAGCAGATGAGCCACAGATGACAGTTATGGTACTTTTTATTCTAACATTGTAAACAATTGCAAGGTACATTTACAAGTGTGCAAATCCTTCTGCACCAATTAATTCCATTAACTTTTTGTTCTGACATTGTAAACAATTGCAGGGTACAAGTGTGCAAATCCTTCTACACCTAGATACCCTAGCAGTCAGCCAAATAAAAGTTTACAACATGCATGCTAAAGAAACTAACTGCTACAGTCCAAATCAAGATGGCAAAGGTGTAAATACAGACAAAGCCTGAAACGAGGACATTAGAAATGTAAGAAGAGAGTATATCCAATATTTTCCCGTTGTTGACAGCCAGTACTGCAAGGCTGATATGAACAAGTAATATCCTGAGGTTGCTTGAATGTAAGCAGGATGTATGAACCGTATGTTCAATTTTGCCTATTTGCTTCTGAATTTAGTTTTGATTTAATCATCCCCAAAAGACAGATGTTATTTATGTGACTGTGAGGCATATCTTGTCATTGCAGAATATGATGTCTTAGACAAAAATTAAGCCTAGCATGACAACAAAACTGTCATGCCAGAAAACAGAAACTTTGATAAGGACATAACGAATAGGAATGTGAATGAAGTTGTAGTCACATTTGATCAGCAAATTCTGTTCAAGCAGAAATAAGGTGGGGTTTTTTTTCAACAAGAGCTAAGACAATGTTTACTATGAAACAGCAGTGGTCAGTACTTCTTTAAAAAAAACAACAACAAAAAAACAACAAAAAAAAAAAACAAAACCAACACTGGGCATTTTGTACTATCTGGGCAGAGACAACATCTGGGAGGGAAGGCAATGACATTGCCAGTTCTCTTGTGTATGAGAATTTTGGACGAAACAGTAAATTTGAAACAAGATGTCGGAAGGATTATAACCTGGAGTGAAAACTGCTCTACCCAAAATAAGATTAAGAATGCCTCTATGCCAACAGCTATTCTGTGCTTTTCAGAAAAAACTTCCACGAACTGAAAGTGTGGAAATGGAATACAGCTTACCTGGTAATTCTGCTGTTGAGAAGTTCATGAAGTGCAAGGTGCACTTGAGAAATGTTTTGCTGTTTCAGAATTCTATTGCCCTGCGTCTTTAACTGTACTCAATGTTATTTTGAAAACTAAATGCCATCATCCTTATGATCAGTTATAATAAAGTGATTCAAATGAGAAACAGTAATTTCACACATGTATATGAATTTAAAATTGTGCTATTCACCAAAGTTTTTACTTTGAAGTTTGTTCAAGGATCCACCGAAGAAGCATTGCACACAGATAATTAGTATGTCAACCCTGATGTGCAGAAAAGATGCGCCACTAGTTACGGTTTCACTTTCCTTTGTGTTGATCTTCAGCGGCTAGGCCTCGTCCTTATCCGCTCACTTTCGAATGAATTTGCGTGAAAAAGTGAAAATCCGCATCCTGTGTTTTATTAAGTGCTTGTTTTAGTTTTAAATTTATGCAGTTTTATTGTGTACAACTGTAAGCTGATAAAATTCATGACAGTGAGGCCTATAGATCTAGGTCTAGATCTAGTATGGATAGGTTTTTACTGAAGATGCAAAGTATTTTTTATAAGACCTCATGCCATTGATGAATAAGTACAGTTAAGACTATGGAGAGGCCAAAATTTTATTGTTTAAACTTTTAAATTGAAAACGTAATTTTCCGGGGTCCCCCCCACCCCTCCCACTGGAGCTCGCCCCTGGTCCCCACCGGTGGCCTAAGGCGGTCCCTGGACCCCAGCCGATTTCGGTGTCCCTGCTTTGCATTTTTTAAAGAACTCAGATACATTTTAAGGTCATTCCAATAAAGAACAGATAATATCATCTAAAAGTCCACAAAGTCGAAAAAAATGGGTTGGGGTTTTTTGCCTTTTTCTGAAACTTGCAAATCTTTTTTTTTCTTTGAATTCTCTGCATCTATTATTGTTTTTGTTTTTCTCTCAATAAAATGTACCCTTGGTTGAAATGTAGTAACTCAAATGATAATCTGACATGGGCACTGGCGCCTATTATTATTCCTAGTCTTTCCTCCTTTGGCTTCTCTTTCGAGTAATGAGTCCCTCATATTATCTTTATGTTGCAGTTGTTTGGTTTTTTTTTAATCTGAGTGAGACAATATACAGTGAAACACTGATATAAATAACAAGTCCGGGCAATAAATAAAGATCTTTATATCTTTCAGTCTTTATACAGTGTTGGAGCTCACCTACAACGGCCTCGTCTACAGCGGGGACTCGCCTACAACGGGTTTTCAAATCCCCGATTTACGCCCCATATAGCCCTTACAAATATGCCCCTTTACAGCGGCATTCTATTTCACCATGCACGGCTACAACGGGGGTATGGTTGATGCGATACGAATCTTGTATTACTATTACTGCATTTCAGGCTCAATGAATCCCGCCTGCCTAATTTGTATATACCTCAAACGCGGTAAAAGCCACTGCCTGAGATGACAAAGACAGCCTGGGGCTAGAACTACAATCCAGACTCGTGTCAGTACATTATTTCACAAGACCCACGTGTGTTGGTGGCGAGGTGAACAAAACGTCAACGGTATGTCCGTGCCATGAGAATGGACTGGGTGGGGAAGGGGCCATGAGATGTCTGCCGCCCTGTCATCA
>JAOWAY010465438.1:0-12871 GCA_028565895.1 Goniobranchus geometricus | reverse complement strand
ACAAAAAGCAAACTAGAATCATGCAACAATAAAGCCGCCGAATCCAAAAGAAACTACATATCATCATCCAGTCAGTGGATAACAAAGATTCAAAAAGCTCTTTTACCCCTCCTTATAAAAATGTTGTCTTTCTTCTTTGATATCTAATTACATGCAAAGAAAAGTAACTCCAAAATATATAAATTGATACAATTTCAAATAATAGTTTCTGAGGAAGTTGGGGGATATGCAGGAGGCGGAGGAAGATTCAAGTCCTTAAATGTTATACTCTTTCTTTTTGGTACATTAATACACTTTAGATATTTATTTGGTAAACAAGGACCATTCAATTCAGTTGATGGTATGACTTGGTTGCCATTTATTCTAGAATATCCATTTGGTGTTTGAATTATGCAAGCTGTGCCAAATGGAGTAAATGTAGAACAGTCAGCTGATGTTCCAGGGCAACCAGACATGTCAGGTGGAACAGCTCTAGAATAACCATTTGGAAGTGGATACATATACCCATTTGGAACATAAGATTTGAGATGATTTGAATTTGGGAAAACATGGAAGTCAGGATGAACATATTGCCCAGGTGGCTCAAATGCAGCAAACCTAAGATAATCTTCTGGAATTGATGATTCTGAAGTGTCTGAATGACCAACAGATGATGACCTAAGTGACTCTGAAGAAACATGCTTTGAGCAGTCATCATGCAATGGATTGCCTCTGGGATTATGAGCTGAATGAAGGATTTCTGTTCTGGGATAAGACACAATGGAGGATGGCGATGTAATGACAATACTTTGATCAGGACCATTGATAATTGTCCCTGGATATCTTTGTGGCACATTTTCAGCATTCAACGAAACGCTCTGATCAGAAGGAAATGAATGAAGATGTGAAGCTGATGGAGTAGATTCTGAATGCTGTTCATTCACATTATTATCAGGCAAATTTTTGCCAGCAGATAAGGATGGGGGTGGGGGCGCCACATTTAGAGGTGGAGACTCTGATTGAAAAATAGATGTATCTGGCATTGACCTGTCATTTGTTGCACAGTGATTTGTATGATTGGGAATGTAGGAGGAATCTCCACACACTGCACCAGATGTTAAGCTTGTGAGGTGGTTTGAAAACGATTCCTGAGGAGCTGTTTTCCTGAATGTCTCCTCATAGCTTCCAGCATCTGCAGCTGAGACAGGTGTTTCATAAGCATCAGCCTCAATTATTTCACATCTTTCTGTATTAGCATGTGGAAGAGGGAGCATGCTAAAATTAGTTTCATAGTCATTTTGGTGTGGTATCAAAGGTAGGCGGGTAGTTTCATCTCCAAATGCGCTTTCACGCCTATAACAAATTTGTGGTATAAAAGGATTCGATTTGTTAGCATTGACTCCATTACATGTAGACCAGGAGGATTTTGTCTCTTTCTCAGAATCAGATCCAGGGCTCTTCTATTGGAAGAAATATATCAATAAAATGTGTCAATTAATATGGCTTTCAAAAAATCAAATTTTTGAACAATTTAACATCAAGCAAAGAGATAATGTTACTTTACATCATTAATTTAATATTGTGTAAGTAATACTTTACATCATTATTTTACTATGCTGCAAAAAATAATGTTACTTTACATCATTAATTAAAAAAAAGAAAAGCATTTTTTCTGTCATTGTTTTCATATTTCTTAGAGCCAAAAATTAAATTTTGCAGCTGTGAAGATAAAGTTAATTATAAAAATTATAGTTCAAAAGCTCAAATGTAAAAGATCAAATAAACCTTCAGGGAAAGTTGTGAGTAAAAGGATCCTTGAGTTTTTAAAACTTGACTTTTGATTGTTACTTTCATTATAATACAAATATCATTATGAGTATATTACATTGATGTACATCGATAACAATTAAAATGAATTTTCAAAACATAGATGCAAAATCCAAAGATTCAAATCCCACATCGAATGGATGAATGATCAGAAGATGCCAGGATAAAAAAAAAACATTTAATGATGCTTAAAGATTAAAAATTGTTTCACATTATATGGTCAAGAGATACAATTTTTTGATATACTGACTACCATTAATGCAATTTAACAGTTTCTTTGAACACATTTTTTGTATTATGAGGGCTTTACTTAAAAAACAACTAAGAATCAAATAAACTAGCAACCCACAAAACAATCAAAAATATATCACACATACAAATCAAATACAGTAAAATTTTGCTACAAAGGAAGAACACAATGATAACATGAAAAAAGCCCAAGATTGATTTTCGAGAGAGTAAATGAACAACTTTCCAAAGATAAAAGGCTTCTTAAGAGACAAATAAAGTGCGAAATAAATCTCTATGCTTTCATATCTTTCTTCCTCACTGCACATAAAGTGCAACATAAAGTGTGACGACAGGAAATAATTTGAATATGTTATCAATTTGCAATAATGTTAAATAATAATCTTTATGAAAAGACTAATGAAAACCTTATAGCTTTGAAAAGTACTCCTAGTCAACGAGGTGCCAATTTATCACACTGTTCATGATTTATGAGAAGAGAAATATGATTAAGCCTCAACAAATGGCCAGTGGGAGCTTTAGGCTCTAACAAACCAACATATCTTAACAAACAGTGAGAAACACTACTGTGGGTAAGAACTAAGAGACACACTATCAGAAGACACATCTATCATGATAAACATTTATCATCTATCACAATTTATGTTGTGTAATTATCAAAATCAACTTAGAGCTGGAGACTCCGTTGAAAGTTTGAAAGAAGGACAGGAGAGAACATTATTTCCCCCTTTCCTCTTTTTCCTTTATTGTGAGGAAGAGGATACTACAAAGAGATTTAGGCTTAATAAAAGGAAATTTTAAGTGCACATATTGTATGCAAATGCTTTTTCTTTATTTTGACTTTTTCATATGAAATTGGTGTAAAATATACCAAAACTACTGAAGATGTATAAACACCTTTATTATAATTCAACATGTAGCCTCATGTGAAAATAATGCAATTTTCAATTTCTCATTAAACAATATTCTTGTTGATCATGTAAATTTTCTCTTTAATCACCAGAGCATTGCTTTAACGAGGGGGAAAAGTCATAACAGCCAAAATGAAAGGAAGGTGCAAACACTGATGTGGAATTTCATCTCATGAGAATAATATCTTACACCACCTGAAAATTTGTTCATACATAACACATTTGCATATTTAGATTGAAGAACTGAATGTTTCAATGGAAAGAACTAAATATTACTTACGTTAGTTATACTTGAGATTTCAAATTGATGTAAGAAACTGTCTGTTAAAGTTAAGTTACTCTTGGAGCAACATTTTATTCTTAACTTCACGAAATTATGCTCAGCAAAGAATAAAGGTGCCTCATCATTTTAAAGACAGTATATCAAATTTCCTCATTGGTAATTTACAACATATAAGAGCAGGTGATTATCCTGGTTTACATAGCAAGAAACATCATAAGAACAAATCTCAATCCCATCCTGAAGAGTTCCTCGAGATTCTCTTACCATTTTTTTCATCTCCCAAAAGAGTAACAGCAAAAAAACTCTAAAAAGTAATAGGATGAAAAAGAAGATATGCAACAGCACATGCCTTTTAGTCTCAATATTTGTAAACAAAAATAACACCAAAAGTAAAAACATTATCATGCCTCAGAAAATGGTTCATTGCCATGCCCGTTTCCTTCTGTTTTGTAACATAAAATGGGCAACAAGATTACAAAGATAAGCTGATGAAATTCATATGCACAGTATTCTGAGACCTATTTTCCTCTCATTATTTCAACAGCATTTCTGTTTTCCTCCAAGACATTATATTGAGGGCATGGAGTTGAAATTAAGCGTGGGTGAAAATCCTCCGTTGTCTCAGATTAATAAAAAAAAGAGACACATAATTAATTGATCTCCAAAGCCCATTAAATAGCTGCCCTCTTTATTGGTTAATATTCTGTCATGGAAAAGCTTTGATAAAGTACTAAAAGAGGATCTCTGTTAAAAAAACCCAACTGAAACCAAACAACAAACATTTCCTTTGTATGTTCAAATAGCAGCCTGCAACTATTATCATATGTTTTGTGATGTATTTGACAGAGTAAAGAATTCTGAAGAAAGATGGAGGGAGATGTTTATTTTTTTCATCAAAGAGGTATTCTCGGTGGTGAGGTTTCTACTTTTTACTGCACTGTTGTCTATATTTTAAAATACATAATTTGTAATCCACAAACCATAATGCATGACGAAAATTATTGTAAAAAAGGAAACTTGCGAACAAGTCTCCTTAAATAAACCAAATCATAGGATAAGAAAAGCGCAACATATATCCATAAAATATTAATATATCTTAATAATATCATAAAATAAAGGGTAGAAAAGAAAATTGGTCTTCTTTCTAACATCGAATAATAAGTGCAAGCGGGATGTCTGCCAAGTGACAAAATAAGTAAATTGAGCAAAATGTTTCAATGTATTAAAAGGATTTTCTTCTCAAGATAGTGTGCCAGACCAGACATTTCTTCAAGCTGCTTGTGACATTTTAATTGACCTAAAATTAAAATTCAATGTTAACGTTGTCTACTACTTTGAGAGAAGGGACCAAGACTGCATTGTTGTCTCTTAGGCAGCTTGCCATATGTTTTTATTTGAGTTGATTTGTCAGACTTGGCAGACCTATGTGCACAACATCCAAAGCTTACCATGCAAGCATTCGCACCGTATTGGGGATCCTCCGTTGGGACGTCTGGCAAAGGACGATTCTGAACATGATGCATATTATGGACAAGGTATTTCTGTAAGAGGAAGTTAGTAAGTGCAAATTGTATAATACTAATAGTAGTGGGGTAGATGTACTGCTACTAATAATATTCTTTAAAATGTATATCACATAAGTAACAATAATGATGTTGTTTTCAAAGACAATTTATGTCTTGGCTTCACAACATCTCACAATTATTATAAGAAGCTGTGGACTCTAACTAGGGAGATTCTTAGAAACACTTGGCACAAGCTGAAGGAGAGTGACTAGAAAAGGCACACAGGCAGTAGCATTGGAAGAAATGGTCAAGCTGCAACAACCAAGTGTAATAGGCAGCAGTTTTAAATCAGTGTAGAGACATTACAAGTTGTGGCTGTCTAACTATAGAAGTGTGTCCCATAAAATGTGAAGAAAATAACTTACTGAATTTGAGGGAATATCTGCATTCCATGAAGGAAGCCGTTTTCGGCGAATTTTGATGTATCTGTGATGGAATTAATCATTCATGAACTGATAATTTATAACAAGAATAGCATCAACAATTTTCTTATGACAACATTTTCATATCTCTTAAATTAGTGCTTACTCTCTCTCTCTGAATAGTAGATTAACGAATAATATTCATGTCAAAGCTAAATTTATATTACAATACAAATAGTATGAAATTGGTGGTATGACCTTTGAAATGCATAGCATTTATTGTTAAAGTCATTTCTAGAGTTATCATTGTATTTTGATGCACTGTCAACACAAATAAATAAAGGACAGGAAATCAAGGGGGATGGGAGTGAACATTAACTTTATATTGTTACTGGGAGGCACCCTACTCAAGATTGCTATCCATGAAACATTTCTGTCAATACTTTGAATTAAAGGCTCTGAGTGAGTCAGGAGAGAAGGTATTGTCAGGAATTTGATAAAAAAGGAGAAAAAGAGCTTCAAACACTTGACAATTAAGACGTTTAATTTTGGTTAAGAAAATCGTTATTCGTCCCCAAAGGGAGCAGTACAAACTGAGGCAATTACAGTTAATAATCTTGCCCAAGGGTTCTGTCACAGTGCCCCTACCTGGAATTGAACTCATGACCTTTTGGTTACCAGCTCAATTCACTACCCACTGTGCCACTGTGACCAATAATGGCAGCAGTCTCTAAATCAAGATAATGTGTCCTTCATATGACATAACGATGCAGAAATACAGTAATTTTTAAATTTGATTATTGTTTATTCAAAATAAAACGTTTTTTTTTTTCAAATACATTTACATCAGCTGCTATGATGTATTGAATGGTTTCCAAGTAAAACTGAACCACACCAAAATAACACAAACTTACCGGCATCCACAGACGACGCAGATCAGCAATATCAGTAAGACAACAGTGACCAAAACAACTATGATTACTATGGCTGCTGAGTTCTCTTCTGTGATCAAAATGTACAAAGCAATACTTTCAGGAGTTAGTTCCTAATCTACATTCAAGAGTAAAATTACAAAGATATCATATATATTTGTATGCTAATTCCTCTTGTTCTACTAAAAGGAATAACAAAAACAAAGTGATACAAATTAATAATAAGAGCTTTTCTCTGTGTGAAAAGCTCTCACTGAAGAGATTAAACGTTTCTAGTCTTTTGTGCTCTACGTAGCACATATGTATGACTATGGTAATCACTTTCATACATGTAATCATTGCATAATGACCAACAAGGTCCAATCAAGTGAGCTTGCTATACACGTTCAGATCAAACATATGTGACATATTTTTTTGGTGAGCCAGAAACAACATATCAGATGATCGAATCATAAATAGTCTTCATACATTTTGATATGATATCACCAGTTCTAGATCTAATTCTTTTTATTTGGAGGTTGCTTTATATCCCATGAAATACTACTTTTAACACTTTGTCACCTATCATTGTTTCTCCTTTTCACACACAGTAACATTTTCTTTTTACTCGTAAAGGACAAAAAAAAAAATAAAAAAAATCATCAATTAAGCATATCTCTTCATACTTACAGTTTTCCTTCTGCGGCCAAATTACTTTAGGTCTGGAAATAGATGTTTCTTTGCTTAAAGGATCTCTTTGCTTCTCTATCTTCCCACTGAAGATTGTTTTATTCTCAACAGATTATATCTGAATTTATGTCCTAAAAATTGCATTTATTTAGTTAGGATTGTCTTAATGAAGCTCTTTTCCCTCTTTAATAAAAGTAAAAATAAAGATGCAATTCTACAGAGCTCATACCCATGCGGTTGTTAATCCTTTCATCCCAATGACTGACAGCAACAGTAAACTACACTTGAAACCAGTAACATGCAAATGCATTTGTGAGGAGGTCCTCAACATTCTTTTTATAAAACCCAATATTGCGGACAGCTTACCTTCCACTAATAATTTTCATCATTGTCCAAAATTATATATGACTGTAAAGGAGAGTCAACCACACGAATGCTTTTTAAAATTGCAATTATTTTCTTTTCTTTGTTTTTAATCTTCTCCATCTTAGTTATGGTTCAGCCAAGGTAGTGTTTTTAATGTAAAAGAAGCGCTAATTCTACCAAAGACATAACGTTCAGTTCAAATATAAATTATATTTTATTCACCTTCTGTGGTAGTGATTAAATCCACTTTTCCCGTCTTAGGAGAGCTTCTCACTCCATCTCCAGAATATGACTCTGCCCAAACTTGTGCCATATATTTGACATTTGTTTTCAAGTCTCGGAATTCATAGGAGGACTCATTGTTATTTACAGAGCCTTTGAGTTCAGAGTCTTTATCTGGTAGACAAAAATTTGCAAAGAAGACAATCAGATTATTCTCAAGCCATTTTCTCAGTATTTTAGAATAAAACAGTGTGTGTGTGTGTGGTGGGGGTGCCGGTGGGGGTTGAGGAAGCATTTCAAAATACTTAAATCATTATTTATTTGACTTTTCAATATCAAGTTATTTGAATATTTATTGATCAGAGGCTGGTCCTCTGCTCTTCAATGAGTTGAGAAGCTGTCAGAAATATGGCCTCCCAAGGAGAGGGGAAGGGGGAGATACATGATTTACAAGTCCTAAACACTTCACAGTGCGCAACATGAATTCGTTTCTAACTGTATCTTTGATATGAGTTGTATTCCCAACCTTTTATTCTTAAAAACTTAATCAAAATTTCTTTTTTAAAATATTCCCTCTACTTGTTTTATTGCCATTTAGGCCGTTTGACGATAGTTTGGAGCACAAATGAAAAGTTTGACCAGTATTCAAAAAGAACTTGGGGGAGATCTGTACAGGAATTTTCAGAAGGATTTTGTGGAATTCTACCTAACAATTTTCAAAATGTTTGTGGACAATGTATAAATCAATTTTGAAAAGAGTGGGGAAAAATCTATAAATCAATCTCCAAAAAAACAGTTTGTGGACAATCTTTACACCAATGATTATACAAATGTGTGGACACTCTACCTATAAACTACTTGTCACAAATGTGTGTGGAAAATTCCTGTAAACCAATTTGCAATAGAGTTTGGGGATACTGCGTTTAGAGGTACCTTTCCTTGCCATTTCAGAGAAACTTGCTGGTAAGTATATAAGGGCTCATGTCACGGCACTCCAGTAATATGCTGTTTGTCTTCTTTTTCTTCTAGTTTATCCTGCTTTCAAATCATCAAAACAGTGCACCAATATTTCTATAGGATTTATACATTGATCAACTTTGCCCTTGTTTTGGCAGAGCAGCCTTCTTTTCCTACCATTCCAAATGTATAGACTGGTTTGGCTAAGATGTACATACATACATACATACATACATACATACATACATACATACATACATACATACATACATACATACATACATACATGGTTACATCCTTCCAATGCAGTCAGACATCATATAGAGCCTCAACCTTCAATCGCCAAGAAGCTCGGTCCTGTGCTGTTGTCATCACCACAGTCAAAGTGGACATTCTAATAGTCCCAGCCTGTCATTTGATGGTCCTTTTCAATGTTTCTCTGGGACGGCCTTTCATTCTTTTGCCCTCAAACTCCAATAACAGGGCTTGTTGTGTGATTTTAGCATCATCTCTTCTACAAACATGGCCCACATATTTCCATCTCCTCTTCTTGATTACCAATGCCACTGGTGGTTCTTCTGATAGCTCTGTAATCTCATGTGTGATTTTGAATTAATTCCATTTCATGGACACAATTTTTCTCAGGCATTTGTTCTCAAAGAACAGTGGATCAAACAGGAATCCCATGGGCTAATAACAGCTGTCTGAAGCACCTTGACTTTGCAGATGACAATGCTTTCGTCAATGAAAGCCGAGAAGATATGCAGACTCAAACAGACAGGCTGGCTCAGATGACAGGGAGAGGAGGCCTCCAAATCCGGTTTGAAAAAAAAAGTCATGAAAACCCAAATTAATGATGAAAGTAATGTTGTACTCTTGGATGGAAAAGTGGTAGAGGAAATATAACAACTTACATATCCTGTTGGATGCATCAAAAGAGGAGGAGACATAAAAAAGGAAATAGGTTCAAACATGGCAAAGGCAGCCTCAGCCTTCAGAAACCCAAACAAAATATGGTCTTCTAAATTGATTTCATCGGAAACGAAACTCAAAATTTTCAACCCCAATCCAGCAGAGAGTTGTAGTCAACAAATGAAATAGGAAGAAAGATGGTAAGGCTAATGATGATCAGAAAATGAAAACAATTACCAACACAAGTCTGCCCATCTTCTGTTTGGCACAGACTGACCCCATAGCGTGTGATGTACACAAGGTCTTTGGGGCAGTTATCCTTTTCCCATGTTACAGACAAACCCTTGATTCGGTCAACACTTGCTACACTGAGAATACGTGGAGGGCTGGGATTTTCTGTGAGAACAATTGCAACAATTTCTATTATTTTATACATTGACATCTTTATTTCTCTTCATTGATGCTTGATGCACTCAATCAATAATCTGTATTTTCACACTATCAATAATCAATATTTTCAACATTTCAAATAGATATCCTAGTACAAATTAAAGGTCAGAGACAATACTTGCTGTTAAATTACATATACAGTTGCAGCCGCTAAGTGGCACAAGGTCAGTGACACAGCGTCCGCTCCATGGTGTTTCCCTGTAGTGTGACACTAACCATTTGGCATGGAAACCACCATGACAGGTTTTTTTGAATTAATTAATTTGAGGTTGCAATTTATTTACAGACATAACATCCTCTGATAAAGGCAGAAATTGACGACATAAGGTCTTTGCCTGTGTTTAGTTGAATTGTTGATAATTTTTTTTTTGAAAAGGGAAGGAAATACGAAGAGAAATTTTGTAGCTATCAGGGATTCTTTAAAGAGATAGGCAGGATGAACGATACTCGGTGTGATGTTATAATTTCCTGTGCAAAAAGCCTCTTTCTTTGTTTCTTACTTCATTTTCTAATCCCATGCTGGCATTAGTTGGCCTTCAACCTGCTCCCACTAACTCCCCAGGGTGAAATGGGCTTAGCTCAAGTAAGAGTAAGCTCATATAACCACTCTTGCCACTCCAGTCTTGTCATTCCTAGCCCCTGGTTGCATAAGATGAGATAAGACTCAGAGGCTGGGGTCCGATTTGTTCTTTGCTTAGCAAGACATGTGAGTTGGTTGTCCCCTCTTGCATGAAACTGTCCAGCTTCTGCCTCTTTGTTTGAACATATATACCCAGTCATATGTGAAGCCCAGTAAGCAGAGCGACATACCCATTGTAAAGCAGGGTGACATCATGATCACACTTTTTAGGTTACATGATAGCACTTGTTCCTTGGTTCAATTAGGTCTACCACTGAAAATTTGGAAGAAAATTCTCTTCATTGTTCAAATGGACAGTAAAGCTCAGCAAAGCCCCATGATGCTATCAGGTGACTTTTATACAGGAAAACATTTTATGTATGAAAACATTTGTCAGCTACTAAAATATCAGTGGCTCAGAGATTAGCACAAGACAGCATGAGTCATGAGTCAAACAGTCTTCACCATAGCCGGAAAAAAGTTGCAAGATCTTGGTGAGATTGTGTCTCAATGGCAAGATCTGGCCAATTATCACAAATCATTATCAGTATGAACTTTGGTAAGGCACTTTACTTTGCTTACCTCACCTGACTCAGGTGTGAATCACCACCTGGCAAAAGGCCATCAAAGACCTGTCAGATTGCTGGTGCAATGTGTCGAGCAGGCTACTCGACTTTATGGTCCCCAGGTAGTTGAGAAAGTATCGGAGATCTATGGCTTGCTAGAGCGATAAACAATGTAAAGTCTGGAGACCCAGACTATGGAGTGTACCTGCTCTGCTCATTGGAATGAAGCTTATCCCAGTTTCTGTAGCATGAAGTGGACAGTAAGAGACTTTAGCCATTACTCTCAGCATAGAATGCTAGTCTATTGCAAAGTACTTTTCCGGTCAAAGCTGCATTAATTTTCACCTTTGTCAAGTGAAGCAAAAGCAGTAAAGTTTCTTGCTTGCAGAAAAAAGACATGTGCCTGTAGCGAGAATTGAATTTGCTGCCTTTAGTTCAGCAGGCCTAGAATCTAGTCGGATTCTTTAAAGCTTGACCCACTCTAATCAGCTACATGCTCAGCATCCAAAATCTCATGTTCATACAATTTGTGTGTGATCATACATGTGATACATATGCCTCTCTGTGTTACATATCTTTCCAGCCATCTGTGCCACTTTATTTGAAAGAAATTTTGCCATCCGACAACCCATCTAGAAATTTGAAGTCACAGGATTCAAAAGTACTTTTTATTTCTAAAACTTAATTAAAACACCTTGGAGATACGGCTTTTACTAAATTTGGTCCTGTTATATGAATAATCCTTTGTCGGTGACACTCGCCAAAACCAGTGAATTTTAAAAGGCTTTTGAAGACATATTTGTTTCAAGGATATCTGTGATACAAGAATGATATGAATTTCTTCTGTATGATTTTAATTGTATATATGTTGATTTAAAAAAAAAAAAAAAAAATTTTTTTTCCAACATTCTAGAGCTCTTGGAGGCTTGGGTAAAAAGGTGCTGTAGAAATGATCTATTATTATCATTATTTTATTTCTATTAATATCATTTTTATTTTTGTTAATATTATTGTTATCTTTATTACATACTTCCATCTTTGGTGTAAATGCAGGAGGCCCACTGAATTCCGCTGCTGTAGGTTTTGTTGTGATAATACACTTCTCTTGCAATGCCAAAAATAAGATTTCCCTGGGCCCCTTCTTCAGCCTGTGGTGTGAATGTGTGATTTACTTCATCGGCAGAAAGAGGAATCCAATGTATGTTACCCTGGAAAAAAAGATGTGAAAATATGTCTTCAGGAATGTTTAAGCATAACTTATGTAAGTGCTGAAACAGTTTTGTATAGGCTATTTGAAGAAGAAAATGAAAACATGCAAAAGACAGTTGAAAGAAATACTTTTTAGATAATTGTATTATTTATGACTTACTTGACTTAATTGCCAGTTGCCTCTCTGTCATCCGACCGGAAGCCTTGGCTGCCTTCAGGATCTTCTACGTCAGGTTATTCCACCTTCGTCTGTTGTTGGCATATGAGGTGATGTTTTCCAGATCTTTGATGGATTTCAGTCTGTGTGTCAATGTGTCGTCTTTTATTTTGGCGAGGTCGTTGTTCATGATGATTGGTAGCGTGATTGGTGGACGACCTGCAAATCGTTCAGTGGTTTTTGTGAAATAGAATTTCATGGCCTTTCTGGCTGGGACGTTTTCGTCTCTCCTTGAAATATGTGCAAAGAGACATATCATTGGACATATCATTCTTAATGTCATGACTTATTGGACTTAATGGTCTTGTTTCTTATTTAAAACTGTTTATCATTGAGATTTGTAGGGATCTAAGGAAATTGATTATTGTTAGCATTTTCTCTCCTTGTTATTTCTGAAAGAATTATTATAGGTGGTTTCGTTATGTCATTGCTATACCCTGATCCGATGGCCGAGTGGTTGGAGCGTCCGCCTCGGAAGCGGGAGGTCGCGGGTTCGATACCCGGCCGAGTCATACCTAAGACTTTAAAACTGGCATTTTAGTAACTGTCTCGCTTGGCGCTCAGCATTATGAGAAC
>JAOWAY010465327.1:0-12872 GCA_028565895.1 Goniobranchus geometricus | reverse complement strand
GGGGCAAGCAAAGAGAAAGAGATTAAAGTAGGTACCAGCTTACTTATTTAGTTACCTCCGTATTTACTTACTCACATACACGCTTACTTTCCAACTTATTTACATATTTATTGACCTGCTTATGCCTGACCTTTATTCTTAATAATTCACGTATATGCTTATTTATACCTACTTAATTTACTTACTTTATGATAATAGTAAGCATATTTATTGGCGCGCTTTGTCTCCGAAGAGCTCAACGTGCATTACAGAAGTCGAAAATGTATAGTCATGCATTATGTTTATGTTAAGTTGCAAAGACAAAACATAACACATATACATATTTAAATGTTTCATAGTTCATTAAACATTACCTTTTACATTTCAAGCACAATAGTTATACCTTTTATCGGATTTTAAACTACAAACTAAAAGCCTCCCAGGAATTTAAAAAAAAAATTTAAAAAATCAGACAATAAGCAAGCCGGATGTCATAAGGCAAATCATTCCAAATCACAGCAGCCCTTGTTTGTACTGGTCTGGGAACGAAAAAAGTGAGATGAGTGTTGGGCTTACTTAGTATTATCTTGCCCTTTATCTGTAACTAAAGTGTACTTTTGGGAAGATATCTTGAAATCAAGTGTTTTAGATAAAGAGGGAAATCGTCGATATGTTACTGTAGCTATTTTGTTGTTGATGCGTGATTTGATTAGGAGTCTGTGCAGATGCTTCAAAGTTGGTGTTACTTGTTCTCTTTTAGAGCCACATGCATTTGACAAGTCTTACAGCATTGTTCTGTCCTGGCTGCAATTTACTGATCTGCGTCATTTGAAGTCCGGCCTGCTTATTCAGTTATTTTCTTTTTCACTTTATTGTTCTCTTACTTTCTTAATTTTACTTGATGGTTTTTTTTTTAAATTATTATTACCAAAACTGCTTGTCGTGATTAATCAATGCATTGGCTTTGGCACCAATCAACATCTTGTAGCTACGTATGCTGTCCTTACTCTACTGGGTGCATAATGTAATCTTAGGGATGAAAACCATCATCATCTGTTGTTGTTTTTCATATCATACATTTTGCCTTGCCGCTCTTGAATCGTCTCGGATAAAAGTTGATTGGGAATAGGGCCTCATTCAGACTTCGTTTGGTAAAAGAAAATATGGGCCTTTGAAGCATATAAATGGCTACTTTGTTAGCAGAATGTACGATGAATTAATTATTGCACCGTAATGTCAAATATGATTGATAGGTTCCTCTTGTCAGGCAAAGTAGACTGCCGCCTCTCGCAAAGGGCGTCATATTACTACGCTATCCTAGAAACGACTACCGCAGACACCATACAAAATATTTTTGAACTCCCACTTTAAGGAAGATCTATCGGCTGAACATTAAAACAATTTAAGTATAGTGAGCCCAATGAGATAACATGGCTGTCAGTTTGCACAAATTTTCTAAACGTTGTACCAAAATATAAAGAACTACTTTTATATATCTTTTATGCGCAGTCAGACATTGTTTATGTCGTAGTGAAATGACGAGAGCAACGATCGGCCGCGAGTGAAAGTGAATTTCAATAGAAATCGTTTTGTCACAAAAGAATGTGACAGGTTTCTTTACAAAATGACTTCGAATGAGGTTGTGAAGAGTGTCGCTAAAAAGCTGTGAGTAAACGTTTTAGATCTTATGTTTTTACCATACACTGTATAGAATAATGTCTCACAATTTCACTCAAAGTATGGCTCGAGGCTACCCTACTATCGCTGCCCTTTTCTCTCGCTCCTCAGCAGTAGATTCAGTCAAGATCGAGACCTATATGGTCATTAATTTTATGGACACATTCTATTAGAATCAAGATATATAAATGTCGTTATTATCGAGGACAATGGAAATTGCGATTTATTATTTTTGTGATGTTTACAAAATATATTAGTCCAACATGGTGTTATGTATACACTGCCATTTGCTTGTATGTTGCTCTTGGCTCCTGGGTTAAAAAAAAATGGATGCCATGATTCCTTTCATTGTTTAGCTCCAAGCAGTGTAATTACCGTTTCTGCACTTGTTAAAAATGTTTGAATCGCGGATGATGCAGGACTTGTAATTTATACTTGGCCTTTAAACTTTAGAACTCAGAATACCATGTTTCAAAGTTAAACAAAATCTTGCGTCAGGATTTCTGAAGTGGTTTTCAGACTAAGAGTAAGCCCCATGCAACACCTCTAATTTAATCCTTAAGCTGTTATGCCAGAGTGAAACTGACCCAAGAAATCAAGTTGCTTAAGGCAGTCTCAAGACAAAGGCGAGTCAGCTGATTTTCGTGTTAAATCAGTGACCCAAGCTTACAATTTCTCCTGTATTTCAGATCATCCATAATAATGTCAATAACGAAAATAGCAGACAGCTCTAAAGTCCGCTTTGTCGTATATTTGTGGAGAAATAAAGTTTAAAAAAAAAGGACACTTGCAATGAAGATGACTATATCTCAAGGTGAGAAGCTCTTCGCCCAAAGATTATATATGAATATTTAAAATTATCACCACCATCCATCTTAATTCCTTTAGGTGGAAAAATGTGAAGAGGGGACAGTGGTTAAGCTGACTGTGTCTGAGCCTTACTCCCCAGGGCCCTCCATTTGGAGTAAAGACATTGGATTGATACAATGTAATATTGAAACAACAGCTCCATGTGTAACAAACTTGGTCACATAATGCTTTACAAATTTATAGAGGCATTTTTCTCCCAAATGAGTAAACATAATTTACATGATATATAAAGGCTATCTGATCACTCTTCCCCTTCCCCCTCCCCTTGAACACTGTGAACACCTCCTAATTGATTCCCAATTGATGCTCTCATAGCCAGTCCATCAATTTTGCCCCAGTCTCCACTCAGATTATGGTAAATGGAGTTAATGGTAAAGGGTTTATTGATTAAAGCCCAGATGATTCCATCCCCACAACTCCGAGACCTCTTCAGTTTAATTTTAAGTACGTGTCTTTATGTGTACAAGAACAATCTCAACTGCATATTAGAACTGATGAGTCAGTTGTTGTGCTTTTGATCGTCATTATTTTGAAGAAAGGACTCTGATGTCAACCTTCTGATTACCTGAAAATGAGGCGCACGTGGACTTCAGGTGGAATGATGAAAACGTCTCATGGGTAAACATTATATTTAGTAATTAATTTATGCACTCACTTATTTGTGTAATATGAAGGAATAGAAGGAAAAAAAAATCTCACTGTCATGTTTTTTTTCATGTACTACATAGTTGGGTGTGTGATGCGCCTTAAAGAATGGAGCTACGTGGGTGTGCTCGTTAGAATAAAAGCTGCAATAAATATTTTTGACATTACGTATACTGCTTTGATTACCAGTAATTGCTAACATTTGTTTTTTATAACATCTTTTGACATTTAATTCAAATTTCATGCCAAAAAAATTGTTAATGTAGCCTTGTCAGTTCACATTTTTGTCCCTGGATTTCTCAAGTAAAAGTGTCTTGAAAAAGTATTCTCATATAAAATAAAATAGAGAAATAATAAAATATCCCTATTGTCATCCCTGAGGGGATATATGTTTTTATTGAAAATCAAGCACTAGCTGTAGGGAAATCGTTGCGAAATGGAGGCAATTGGTGTTAATAACATTTCCTCGGCATGACTTTCAGTTGTGAGCCCAATGCATGGCCCACTGTGGCACTGTGACCGTTAGTATGCAGTTCTTTGCATTGTATTCTATCCCTACTCGTATTTGATTGGCGAGTCATTGCTAATGAGCTTCGTTTTAATCTTGGTGGAAAATACACTTAAATCTAGTGTGCATGTTTGTATATAGCATGCTTTTGAGAGAGAGACCAAGACAGAATTCTTTTGCTGTTGAAGCAAGTAAAAGTGAGACGGGTTGTAAGGGAAGATGGTAGTGCTTGGACATTCACGGAGGGGCAACACATGCAATTGATGAAAGATGATTGATACACCCATAGAGAGTAGAGGTAATACATTAGGTGTACTGTTGATCAAGTATTGCTTGCATGGTTTATTTGGACATAAACTATACCATGCTTTTTCTTGATGATCTTCAAATAACTGTGAAATGGCCTATTAGCCCACATGCTTTTCATGTTGTATTTTCATGGGCCATACCCTATTGCTGGCTGGCTTATTGTTTGTAGCCATGTTGATTTAGCCTTTGTTTTGAATTTGACTCTGAAGGCATCATAACTATAAGTACTTTTCTCTTTGTCCTATTTGGTTTTGAAGTCATGGATGTCACCTTGCAATTCTGTTTGCTGTCTCTAATTAGCACTTTCATTCTGACTGATAATTTCAATTGCTCTAAAAAATAAAAGATCAGGATTGAGCTGAAAGTTTTCTCTGAGACTTTTATCTTTAATACCTTCTACAATTTTGTCTCTGGTCAACACATCACATAATGGCAAGGCCACACAAACAAGTAATGGATGTATCAATGCTCTCTCATTTTTCTAATTCCCTATGTTGATTTTTGCTTGCTAGAAAGCAATGGGTCTTATCCCATTAAAATAGATTTTGAATACCTCTTTAACAGTTTTTTATGTGAACTAGTCTTTGTTCAATAGTTTGAGTGAAGTCATAAATGAATATCTATTCCACCTCCTCCTGTGAAGTAAATGAGGGCTGATGCTTTGCTTGACCAGTTGAATCTTTGAACCCACTTGGGCGATTCTCAGGAAGTTAAATTCCTGTTATTATGAATGAATATGAAAAAATGTCAGGAAAGGTCAGATGTCTATATCTGAGATGATGTAGGGGCCATATGCAATGATTGGACTGAGGCGATGATGAGAGAGTGAAGTTTCATTTTTCACTACTTTCATCTAAGAACAATGACAGTATGTACTAAGTAGTTTCTGAGGAACAGGACCTTAGAGTCATAGCTGTTGATGTTGATGTTGATGTTGATTTTCACGGCATGAAGTGTGGCCTCTTCTTCCCTTCATCAATACAATTTTTTATTTGATTTCATTACTAAAGGTGATAGGGATGATTCTTTAATTCCTTTTTTTAACCTTAAATTTTAAAGGCAGCTTTCCTTCATCACTGGTAATTATTTTATTTGGTCTTGAAGTGTTGGTTTTTTTTTGTTTTGTTTTTTTGTTTACTTTTTGACTTTAATTGACAATTTCATTTTTTGTCTTATTAGGAAATACTATTTTGAAGTGAAAAGACTAGAAGATGGATTTGACTTGTCAGATGTTCATCAGCCTCTTTTAGATCATCCTCCATTAAAAGTGGTATGTTTGTATGACTTTTTTTTACTCAATTTAAAGTAATGTGAATTATTTCTTAAGTTTATTAGCTGCTGCTTTCTGGCAAAACGCATGATCTCTGGGGAATGAAAATATCATGCTTTTTTAGCAGAGTAGTTAGTTTGATAAAGCTAAATGCTACAAAGCCATCCTTGTTTTGAAATGATCTGTTTATCATTGTTTTGGATTTTGCTTGTGTTTAGTTTGAAGACAAGATGCAGTAGGCTAACCTGTTTTTGTCTCTGGGGCAGTAGGCTAACCTGATTTTGTCTCTGGGGCTAGATGAAACAAATTTATTGAATTTCTTATCTGTATAAAAATTGTCTCTTTAGGCAAAACAGTCTAAAGAGTGACTGTTGTACTTTAGCAAAGCCATTTTTGTACTATTATTGTAGGATGATAGGAATGTAACATTGAGTTACATGGAAAAACAATGAATGTGTCAGAGATTTCTGTCCTGGATGTTCAAGATAACTCACAGCTATGAATTTTTGTCTGCCAATAAAATTTTGACTTAAAAATCAAGCAATGTTTTTCATTTTATGTTATGACCTAACGATGTCTTCCCCTGAGATTTCCTCACAACTGAAAGAACATCAGTGATACTTCTAAGTAATGAAAAGTTTGTTTCTGTTTTGCTCTCCTTTAATTATCAAAGGACATGGATAGTTCCCATTTCTTTCTTCTTGTATTATTCAGATAGCATCTAATTGAAATATGTAATAAATATTTCATATCATTATGAAGCCCATTCATAACTATCATCTGGAGCACAATTTTAAAAGAAATTCTTAAATGTATCAGGAGGTTGATGTATTATCTCTATACTGGGATATGTGAGACCTTGACTGTTTATACCTCAATATATTGCATCAGAAAAATAAAATGTTATTCAATGAATGAAGGAAATTGGTGCTTCAAAATTTGCTGTCATGTCTAAAATAAGCAAGTAGGGGTTTAACCTGACCTTAAAGAATGCTTAAGTGCTAAAAATGCAAGATAAGAACATGGATTTCATAGATGAATAAATTAATAAGTCCTGTAAAAAGTTTTATGAATTTGATTAATGTGCTTTTTTATGTACATTTCCTATTCTTCAGTGTCATTAAAATTTTAAAAATGCTTTTACTTTTGCATTAAAAAAAAGAATAAAATAATCCTCTAGGTTGGCTGGTGTCTTGACATTTTGGTGAGCATTTAGGAATGTGAAGAATTTCACTGCTTATGTTACACAGCTTACACTCCTGATTCATTATATCTTCTCTTTTAAAGTTTCAGTTTACAAAATGTTTTCTACAATTTTGTTTTTCTTCGTCTGTTTTTTGAGATTGATATATGTGATATCAAATGCACATACAATTGATTGTTATAAAGTCAGATCTCAAATGACAAGCTTAAGTTAAAAATTTCTTAAATTTTGAAATTTGAAGTAGACTGCATATAATGAATGTCATAGATTAATCACAAGTTATGTCTTTTAGTCACTCAGCCTTGCATTATAATGTGTCACAAGATAATTGTCAAAACATGTTCAACCTAAACTGTGTTAGAAAACTGTCAAAGAATAAAGGAACATTGGTAATGCTGCTGTAGATCCTGTAAGAAAATAAATTTACAAAAAATGTGTTGACTCAGTGGAGGAGGCCAAGATGACAGCTTGCAATGTACCAAGTAACACGCCTTTTCATGGAACAGCAAAGAGTTTTCCAAAAAGGAAATATAATCATGGGCCTGATGCATGGTATTCTTATGCTGGCAAGCATAAGAAAATATTTTTTTGTGATACAACGAGAGGGTTCTAGATCTTTATCTAGAATCTTTATCTAGACATATCTGTAGCATCGTTACATCTAATTAAGTTTTCTCGCAATAGGGTGTGCCCGTATACATACACCAGTTCACTTCCCCCTGGCAGTAGATTTTGAGTCCACACAGCCCATATTCCCACTTACTCCTCTTCTGTTCTGTATTTCCACCTGTATGTTGCTCCATGTTGGCCTACTTAATATCTGTAAACTCGTAATCCAAAAAGGTCCCGGAATAAGGTCAAAGTCATGATATTCTCTTTTCTGTAAGCAGACAGGGACTGGAGATTGATGTCATGCACCAAGTCAATTGAGAGCAAGATCAATCCATCTTACCGTTGAACTAACCATGTTGCATATTGGCTGACATGTTCTATGTCTGGCTCACATTTGTATCCAATTCAAACTCACTTGGCTTTGTGACAGCATTGCCTACAAGACAGATAGTTTGTTTTAATAAATCCATCAATGTCAATACCGACATGATATCAATTGTCATAAAATATGATATTGTGAAAGTATTGAGGCGCCAAACCACATAATGCTTACATCACAGCTCAGGATGTTAAACAAGCAGGAATTGAATTGAAAAAAATTCTTGGAATTATATATGACTGTATGTTATTCAATACTGGATAAAAATGTCAATTTAGTACTGTTGCATACTTAGCAAAAATTTCATAATCTCACCACAGAGAGAAATAGACATAAATATAACCCAGACTCAGTACTCTCTGTTTAAATGTTTTGAGATGTGTATTTTGTGTATTTCTTTTCCTTTGTGCTTTTGGGTAATCCCATATTGTTACTCACAGTTTTGTTGTGTTTTGTTTTTTTTTCAGTTTGAGTTTGACAAAAAAAAACAACATTTCTTCAGATTTTCTTGCCTCACTCAAAAGTCTATGAGGAAATTGCATTACTTCATTCTATGGTCTTTTCATACTTTATCAGCCTTCTTGATTTAATTAAAATTCAAAAGCCAAATGAACAGTTATAATTCAAACTTGCTTTGTCTTGATAGCTTTTTGCCTTCAAGTTTTGTCATTGAGAAATAATTTTGAACTGATAGATTGAGAAAAGATTATTAAAGAAATAGTGCATTAGAGCATGTGAATGATAAATTTTCCATGGTTTGCTATTTTAAAGACATTCATTTAGAATGTTTTACATTCATGATAATACAATACGTAAATGTTTATATCCTTACTTATGTTCTCCAATAGTAAATATGAGGCTTTATTATGTTTATTTAGATACAGGCTAAAAATTTACTCCACTGTTTATAAACTTGGGCTTTTGAAGGGTTTTCTACCAATCATTTTGACCTACTCATCAGTAATTTCTTTTCTGTTGACATCATTAAACATGTAATCATTTCAGTAAGACCAAAACTGGTATAGGTTATAAATATACATGATTGTTTGAACCGATATATCATGAATAAAATTATGCATGATATATTCATACATGAATATTTCATGTGACTACAAATTAAATAAATTTTTGATGAAAACATAAAAGCCCAACATGCTACTTTGCTCCTCTCACACAGAGATCTGCACTACAGAATGAGGGCCTTCATGACCGTGCTTTGAAGCATTACTTCAGTCAACCTGAAGTTAGAGTACAGCTCACTCAAATGAATGGGGTATGCAAAGAAAAAAAAAACCTAACAAACATTTTCTCAGTGTTGACTATGTATAGCTTAAAAGTACAACAGTAATTCTAACTAATTATTGCCTCCATATAGAACAACATGACACACATCGACCCTGATAATAACTTTCAACTCAACTTATAAATAACAACTTGTGGTTTATTTTTAATAAACCAGTCAAAACTTCCAGTATAATTTTTAATGAACTGAAATTGACACTTAGAGGATGTTATTAGCTTTTCAAATACTCACTTGAGCCCCATTCTTTTCAGTCACTTGCCTTATTATTTGATTTCCTTATCTTGAATCAAAGCCCAACATTCTGAAATTCTGCGTTTGAATGTCTCATCTATAAAAGATTAGTTAGACTCAGAACTGTCCTCAACATGATTAATATTGTCCTGCTTTATAACAGTTCTGGGTCTGCTACTACCTTTCCATCTTTCTGTTGGGATCCAGTAATGTTAACTTTAGTTTTCAATTCATTTACACTTTGTCTTGTCCAGTTCTTTTTAGGAAATTGATTCACTATTCAGGCACTTCCATCATTTCTCTTTGCAGACAGTTTCTATGTTACCTCTATCATTTGAATATCATCTCTTGGATCAAAGGAAAACAGATCAAGATATACTTAAACTGTACATTACATGGACTTGTTTAGCTTTCAAAATGTGAACTGTCAAGTGGAGGATTTTTTTTGTGCAGCTTTTTTTTTTACTCACTGACATTTATTCTGGTATATATGAATCATCATTTTGAATGACTGACAAGATAAAAAGTCCACTGGCAGTTTTTAAAAAAATATGTTTATTCCAAAAGGCTGGGAATGAATCAAGAGGCTATATGATAGCAAATGTTTTCACAAAAATACTCATCAGTTTAAATTTGACATACCTACAACAAATTTAAAGACATCAAACGCTTGAAGTAGTTTTTCACTGAATTAAAATGTTAAAGGAATATTTGATATACTTTTGAGACACTGATTACTGACTGAACTAAAGATCAGCAGCTTGCATGATTGTTACAAAAAATGTGAAAATTCTATTTACCTCCATATTACCAGCCAAATGGAAAGAGTGGGTTATATGGCAAGAAAGAGGTTCAAGTGCGTAAAATGTTGGAGGGTTATATGAGGCACTATCATTTCCAGGTGAGAATTAACATTGATAAAAATATTTATGACATGTATTAAATGAAAGTGAAAAGTCTTGTAAAAGTAGCCAAAATATTTCTCCTCTTTCTTTTTGTAGACTCAGGAAACAAAGAAAGAAAAGGTAAAATGTTTCTTTGCATTGCAGTTTACGATCTCACCCATGCCTACATGTATTTTTTAAAAATGTTTTGTTGGTATCAGTTATTTTGGATGATCTCAAAGTTGGGAATGGAATTTATACAGTATTCCCATGAGAGGTACTGGCAACTGGTTCATACTGAAGAAGAACATAAACCACCTACTCACTATGCTATTTATTTGAGTGTTACCAGGGGGAATGGTGCTGGGCTGATTTGATAACACAATTATTATTGTGATGATTTGCCAGGTTTTCACATAAATTCAGAAAATGCTACCTATTTATGCTCTTTATTATGATGGTATAAGAATGATTGTTATTTGGCTTATTCTAAAATTTAGTACTGTACCCTGAGAAAAAATAAATTTTCTTTGCCTCTTGTGGTCATCAATTTACTTCTGATGACATCATCCTCAAATTGCCCCCACGCCCATTTTCAAAACACCCCATTCAGTATACTCTATTTTTTGTTCACTACTAATCAGAGGCTATATTTCTGCAAGCCACTAAATGATATTACTACTGCCATGTAAGCAGCCTTTCTCCTAACCTCTCTCAATATGTTGTCCCCATCACAACTTCTTGTCTTAAGGGTGATTATTACTCTTTTCCTCCCCTCGTTCATCATCCAAAAAGTTTCATGCATTTTCTCTTTTTTGATCTTTAAGTCTACCTTCTTAAAATCAAAATTACTGTCCCTGAGAAACTGCTTCCAGGTGGTATCTTGGGCAAATGTTAAGTAGCAGTCTCTTTGTGTTCACATCTCATGAATACTACATTTACATGAGAACAAATCTCTCAATAAGACATCAACATTTTTTTCTTGTTCATCAGTTCAGGATAGTTAATGCTTCACAGTTCTTTCAGTTTTCCACATAAATCTCATTATCGGCATATATGAATAAGGAGCTCAATTTGAGAAAAGAGAATGTCTAATTGGTTAGTTGTGTTGACCAAATGTTTCATTGATAGGACTAAAAAGGACACTCTACATTTAAAAAGAGTCTACAGTTTTTGTTACTGCTCTAAAAATTACCTTGATTGGGCATTTGAAATTTTCTGGAAGGAGCATGTTTTCTAAGAATTTAAATCTAAATAAGAGGTCATAACTGACTTTGATGAGTGGAAGCTGTTTGCCTTTGAATTACTAATGCTTGTCTGTATGTTATATCTGATGAAATGGAATAGGGGCTGATTAAACATAGGCTACAAACGTCCCTGAATCAGCTTACTAACACTGATCCTTGCAGAGACAGCAGTTCGAGTAGTAATCCATTGATACATGTGGTGAAAGGGGTGACTACATAGGTCAATTCATGTATTGAAATATATTCATGACATTTTGAAAATACAGTTGCTTTCTGATGGAAACAGGTGCCTTTCTGTTTTCAAAACTGAAATCAGAAAAGTCATCTAATTGCACGGCCTATCTTGTCATTGAGTTCAGCGTGTGACATCTTGAGCAGTATGCCATCATCAAGGATAGATAAAAGCAGTGAGATAAGCTGCCAGTTGACCAAGATTTCATTAGATTTACTCTATTTTTATTCAATTTGTGAATTTAGCTTCATTTTTCACGTAGATTGTATGAATATGAATAAAGGTCCCATGTTGACATGTTTATGTGCTGCCACAAAATAAACCAGAAAGTATAGCACAACTCGAATGACTCACCTAGTCAAAACATCTGACACTGGCCTGACCAGTTTTACAACTGTTCTCTTAATGCTGAATGAAAAGCGAGACAGTCACTATATTGGCATTTTTAAAGTCCCAGGTATGACTCGGCCGCAACTTCCTGGTTCGGAGGGGGACACCCTAGTACTCTGCTGGTAATTGCTTTATTATATATCAGCCTTTTAATAACTGTCATTGGTTTTCACCTTTTTAAATGAAGATTTCATTATTTTTTAAAAATTGATTTACAAAGAATGTAAGGAGAGATTCTCCTTAAAATTGAAATTAACTTTCAAAATAGCCTGTCATAGATGGAAGATTATTTCATTTTCAAAACTGATAACCTTATATAAACAGTGGACGAGGTTAACAGTAAAAAGACCGGTAGCTGTCCCATATGCAGAAGAGTCTGAATTTTTGGTCCCTTTGGGCGTCATCAGTCAGAGAGAAAATAGGTCTTTTTATTATCAAGATAGAGGCAAATATGTGATGTAATGGTTAATTTAATGATACTTACAGGTACAATTTGAATAACATCACTCTTTCTCTTCTGTACAAGACAGAAATTGGACCTGGATTTTTTTTATCTTTTTTTTTTGTGTGTGTGTACATATTTTATTAGTTTGTAACATCTTCCCCCAATAACAGCAAACTCATAAAAAAAAGAAGCACAATTGCATTCAAGACATCTTTCCGAATTAGGTCTAGTTTAATATTTGAACCAATAAGTAACTCTAACTCTCTCTAGAAATAAGTGCCAAAACATTGAAATTGAGATTTTACTTACTTGGTTTGCTTAAAATCTTTGACAAGTCTTTAGTGACCCAATAAAGGAGTTGTTTCTTTTTAATTCCATGGAATTCAATAATTCTTAAGTGTTGATTTCTTTCAAGGAGGAACATGCTGCAGCAGTATTTAGAAAAACTTCAACATCTAAAGAGGTATCTAGAACACTGTGAAAGCCATTTGAAAAGTGCACTGCATTTTTATCACCGATAACCATTAGAAAGGAAAATCTCACCAAGAATACAGTGATTAATTGTTTCCATGTTGATTTGTGTGCGTTCAAAATAAAAACCTTTACAAACTGTTCACTTTTTTCTTTTCTTTTTTTTTTTTGGGAAGAAGAAGAAGAAGAAGAAGAAGAAGGATGAGGCGGAAGGGT
>JAOWAY010465216.1:0-12874 GCA_028565895.1 Goniobranchus geometricus | reverse complement strand
TCCAAAATGACTAACGTTTCTGCCTCTGAGTGCCACTAAAATCCCCCGCAGCTAATTGCAGTCATCACTTACACATTTTCCCCTTAAGCGTGTTGCTTGGATGGGGTCTGTAACGTTAGATCTTCCCATATATAAAAGATTGCCTGTTAGGCATGGTCACAGATTGATACCCATGACTTTCGAATTGCACTTGGGCTGCTGGTTCAAAGAGAAAAGGTAAAAGTCGGGTTTTGGGGCAAAATAGGACGCCGTGTAAAGACTAAAGAAGTGCGTTGTGTGTTGTTTACATGGCAGCTGATCATGAGCGATTATTCAAAATGCCGAAATATTGATACTCTTTCGTCTCAAGTTGTTTTTTTTGCTTTCAATGTATTGCAATTTTCCAATTTTTTAAGACAGTTATTTGCATATATATTTCTTTCTCATTTGTAAAAGTCATTAAGACAAACAAGCTCAATCTAGATCTAGATATAGATCAAGATCAACCACAAAATTTGCAGCTTGATCCATGTGATATAATTTTCCAGATCTACATGTCTCTTTCGTATTTTTATAAACCATCAACAAAATTAAGTATCATGCAAGGATACGTTAAACTTTTTTAGTTTTGCCTTATTTTTCACAGGAAAGGAATTCTGTTGATAAAGTGCAATGTAAAAATAATTCCAAACACGACCAAATAAAAAGAAAAATGAATGTGAGAGAATTAGAAAATATCGATATTTCGGCACTTTGCGGGCATGACGCGATTCTTTAGGATTACCTCTTAGGGTTCAGGTTAAGGTTTGTTAGGATTAGGGTTAGTTTACTGTTCTTTCCTCATGTCAGGTACCTCTTTGGAGATCTTTCCAAAAAAAGAAAGTGAATTTTTTGAGGAGGCATAGATTTAGCTATCAAGCTCCTTATATGAACTTTGATATCTTTGTTTTGAACTAATCTACAGGTCCATATAACCACAGTGAAAGGTTCGGCTGATTTTGGTTATTTATGTGCTGCAACTGCCAGCCAAGGCCAATAAAGTGCAACAATCATCTCACAGAAAATCAGTATCAGCAATGTCTTTCTTTTCGCGAATATTTTTCTCAGTGAAAGGGTACAGAGAGTTCACCAAGTAAGTTCAGATCTATAGGTAAACATAAGCATCATTATTTGAATTAGCTCTAGATTTAGTAATATACAGAAGGCAGTGGCAATTTTTACAGTCTTTAAAGATGGTTTTTGGAGCATATTTCACAGTCATTAGATAACATATGATCATCTATTTACATTTATTAATCTACATGGGCTCACTGGACTTGCATACTTGGCACAGTTGTTGGTTTTTTTTTTTTCTAGTACTTTTGCTTTTTGTTTGCTCTGTCACTCTCATTCATCTTTGTGTTAGTTGTCCATTGCTTCGGGTTTTGTGTCAGACAGGTGTTCCAGATCAGTCACGGAGATGTGAATCAAACATGTAAGTGGATGCATGAAACAGAGATCCTTATACAGCAAGGCTAGTTTCTTATACGTGTGGGAGTGAGCGCTATATAAATGCTATATATTATTATTATTATTATTATTACGCTGTGACTATTTTACGGTCCTGTGAAGAGCTATTTTAATGGCATAAATGGTCTTCTGTTACTGTAGTCTCTTTTGCTTTCCTTCTTCCACTTCCAGTCTTTCAGGGAAACCTATTGCAACTTTTATTATATCCCAATAATAATTTGAAATAAATAGAATTAATTTGCATAGTGTTCTAAACTAAAAGGTTACTGACCAGCTAATATTTATTGTTTGTTTGTTAATTGAAAAAAATCAATGGATACATTGCAATTTTATTATTCATTCTTGTTATGGCAGCACTCAACATTGTCAAGGTAACCTATTTTTATTCATCAGTGTGGTGGCATCCAAAATTGTCAAGAAAACTCATTTTTAGATCTAGAGTCTAAATCTCACATTTGAACAACAACAACAACAAAAATTCTAATAAAACAGCAACAACAATAACAACAACAGCAGCAAGAAAAACAACAAGAATGACATTAATCTACAGGAGAGCCTGAGAGAGCGAGCGGATGATGTGGTGATGTAGTGATAAATGGATAAGACTTAAAGCAGCAGCAGTTAATGGCTTAGTGGTCTCCCATTCACTAAGGGAACTTAGAGTCTGTCAGTGTATTGTTTTGTTTTTATCGTAATATAATAAGTTTAATTACTATTAAATGGTTGAGTTGTTAAGATGGACACTGCCTGTTATATCCGTATGATAAGTGTGCCGCTGATTAGATGAGGAACAGAAAGATACACAAAGTCTTTTTTTTTTTTCGTTCATGATTAAGTTGCTCTCATACCCCTTACAAGCCATGTTAAACCTGCCATTTACTTATCTATTATTATTTTGCTCACCACTTTTTAAGTACTTTCTTCAGTTGTGATTGTGTCACTGTCATGCTTTTAAATCATTGGTATTTATCATACATTACAGATCTATAATCCTTTATATACCTTAACCAGTTGTTTGTGTTTATGTGATTTGCCTTTGTGTATGAAGTATGAATGGAATATTCTTACCTTTATAAATTGTTTTGTGTATGATTTGTGAATGGAATATTCTTTTCTTTAATGCCTCGATACAGCAACAAAATCAATTTGCCTCCAAGGGACATTAAGTTCAAGTTCAAGTAAAGTTTATTGTCCATTAATGGCACATTGTTGTGCATAATACAGCATCAAGAGAACAGCAAAACACATTGACAATCATAAATAAACAGTCAAGGAATAACATCGTTCACATGATCATGCGTACACGCACATACACACACACACACACACACCTACACAAATACACACACACGCACCACTGCAATAACAAAGCAAAGTTCGCGGACATTTGAAATGCAAAGCATTCAATAAACATGCACGTGGCAGAATTGTTAAATGGAGACCAATAATGGTCTTACTAATTATTTGAAGGCATTGGGCAAAGTATTGGAAATGCAATGTGATCAAAATCATAACAGTTCAAGTGAGGCAAGAAAGAATTTTTATACCTGTTCTTGTTAAGGATCTTATCCTATCATATCATATTGTATCTTTTCCATTTTGCTCTTTCTTCTTCTTCAGAGATACTGAGTGACTCAGTTTGACTGTTTATCACCCTAAATGAAAGTTAATGTGCTTTTTTGTTTCCACATTTGAGGGTAATTGACTGTAAAGAAGGTTTCATGTTCTAAGCTACGGCTGAAGATGTTTTTTGTAACAGACCATGTCTCGGAGCCTTACAGTTCTGGAAGTATGCATTGATTGAATAATGCTCCCTTTTAGTGTTGTTGGAATTCGCTTGTCTTGCAGAATTCCTTAATACTTCTTGTAGTTGTAGCATCTCCAACCTGATTTAATCCTTGTCATTAGTTTTGTTTTTCTATGGAAAGGAAAATGACAAATATTAAAATCAAGGATGAAATAACATGTAAAGAGATAAGGAGCAAAATGAAAATTATGGATGTGAAAGATACACCTTAAAGTAAAAATGGAAGTGGGCAAGTCATGTTGCAAGGTGAGAAAATAAGAGATGGAGTAAGAAATGCAGGGAATAGAAACAAAGAGAGCTAAAAGAGGAAAAGGATGTTCACAAAAAAGATGGAAAGACAACATTGTAAAGATAGAAGGACAACACTGGAGGAGGAAAGTAGAAGGCAGAGACTATTAGAAGCATTGGCGGAGGGCCCGTCTGAAAATGGATGGACATAGCCTGAGGTAAAGGTAGAGGTAAAAATCACTGCAGCATTTGATAGAGGGTGGCATTTTGTTCCATAACCATATAGTATATTGTCTGTGAAAAATGAATATCTCTGTTTAATTCTATAACTGTTTTTAGGACCATATTTTTTTGTGAAAACCACAGAAACACTTTGTCAGCATGTTCTGTCAAAAACATGAGGTGATTCTGCAAGAAACGCCGTGGTTATTCTAAACACACCTTTTAAATGGTTATTTTCAAACATATGATAACTGTTTCAGGCTTAATGAGTTTGAATAGCTCTGTTATTTGGCTCTCCTGAAAAAAAAAAAAAGGGACTTAGATGGTTTAGAGAGTTAAACCAATGATATGTGAGTAGTTGTTGATTCTTGATGTAGGTGGATATATGTTTCGCTGCTCTACTGAATTGTTTTTCTTTCTATTTGAATTTATATGATTTTGGTCAATGAGTCTTTTTTTTTAATTTTGTGAAATTTGGTCTTTTATTCTAGCTCTGAGTTTCTGTCCCTTTAATGTTACCCATCCAGGTTTTTTTAAGGTTTATAAATTTTTAGATTTTGATTTTACAGGGGAGGCTATGAGGCTGCTAGTAAGACCTTTAAAGCAAGTGACCTTGAAGTGGATATTTCTAATAGAAGTTTTATGGTCACTGGAGCAAATAGTGGTGTGGGCAAGGCTGCAGCCTTAGCAATAGCTAAAAAAGGTGAGTCTTCAAGTTGCCTTAAGATACTCGTGAAGTTTTTTCCACAAGTTGAGGATGTTTTTTCTGAAGGAATTGAGAATGACTTCCATTTCAAGTCTTGTGAAATTTAAAGGGAAAAAATGAATAAAAGAAAGAATGTTGATAAAAGACTCATTCAGTGTTATCTGATTGTAGAAAGGATGAATAAATTAAGGTTTTGGTTATTTAACTTAAATGTTTGGATATACATCATGTTGAACTTATCTAACAAAGTAATTTTGTAATTTTTCTATCTTCTACTTAAATCAGAATTTACAAACAATTAATTTACTCTCAGCTTCACAAAATTTCAATTTTATTATCGGTGTCATATTTTTAGTGCTAATTTTAGCTTAGGATTGCTCACTACATGCAGCTGAGTTAAAATGAACAGAAACATGTCATTCATGTCAACGGTTTAAAATTGACCTCCTGAGTGTACTCACATTTTTCAACCAGCATCGTATCAGAAAAGAGGAGACCTGTAGAGTACTTTACATATGCAGTACACAGAGGCAAAATAGCAGCAAGAAATTTTCTTTATACTTCTGAATCAAAAATCATTTACTTGATGCATGGTCAGTTCCAACACTGCTCCTCTGAATGTCAACCTTCTGAACAGTAATGCAACCAAATGTTTTTGAAGTGGGAGATGCAAGAATCCCCCAAAACACCTTTACAAATTTATGATAATAAACTCATCCAAATCATGTAACTTCAGTTGCTCAGAGTGTAGCAGTTGTGCAAAATATTGTGTTTTCCTTCCTGGACATCCAAGCTCACATTTTGAATGTCTACACATTGGAAATAAATCCAATTCGTATTTTAATAAATCTGAAAAAATAAAGATTCAAATATGATATGTATGTCTTTGTTTCATGCTCTATGCATAAACAACTGTAAACTCTTTTGCAATAGCATAATGGCAACATGAATGATAGCAATACAAAATGTCAAGCAGCCTCCGAGCCAGTTTTGATTTGAAAGGTAGTACAAATAATGAAATACAAAACAGAATCTCTAGAATATGAGTGATATTAAAGATTATGGGGTGAGAATTAAAAAAAAAAAAGTTTGAATATTGAGAACATATATAACGTATTCCTCATTGCCTTTGCCAGTCTTAAAGATTGAACTTAGATCAAAGTGACAACAACAGAATAAAATCCTGTGAAACTTCATGCCACAGAATTATGAAAAACATCACGTGGAAGAAAAAAAATATATGGAAATAAAGAGGTATTTGGAGGATACTAGACATAGAAAATAGCTATTTGATGAAACATATCAAAAAGCAAATATTAAAATGATTCTGCTATGTCAAAAGACACAACTGATTAGTAATAAAAATCTCTCGTAGAAGGAGGATGGAGGGTAAATGAACAAGAGGATGACTGTGAGAAGACAGCGGAAGGATGACATAGACTTTTGGCAAGGATTGAGCCACCCAGAGGCACAAAAATTTGCCTTGGGCAAGACTGCAAACTTTCGGTGTGTCTGGGTATCTACGCTCTAGAGTGTAGAAATTCCTTAGGAGCTCGTGGGAGTGGTATGGTAAGGTAATTTAACTGATGTTAAACCAGCCTTGCATCAGTTCAGTTCCAAAAAGTATGAGTTCAAAAGCTTTAATACTAAATAATTGATCTTAATTCCTTACTTACAACAGCATATTATCCAACTTAATTTTGTTGTAGCCCATATTGATCAGGGATTTCATATATACTCATTTCAAGGTGGAATCGTACATATGATCTGTCGAAGTAAAGAACGAGGGGAAGCTGCTCACAAGGAATTGCAAGAAAACTCAGGCAATGAGGTAAAGAATTTTGTATTAATTTGAAATGATCTTTTTAGTACATATCATTATTAATCAGAGTTGTTTGTATTTATGTATTGTTGATTAACAGAACACTCCCGTTCTTTAATGACCTCATTACCACAACTTAAATTTTCCTCATAATTTCTACTCATTTTGAAATATTTTTATGACTTATGATTATTGTGACAAATTTTTGTGGAAATGTCTGATAATTCAGCTGCTTTCTGTTTCTTTTGTAATCTTTCTTTTGTATTACGTTTATTATTTTGTATTGCTTACTACATTGCGTTCTGCTCATGTCGTGCCTTCATTTATTTTAAGATTAAGTGAAAGAAAGGATTAAAAAAATTTCAGTTGGTATTACAAAGAAAAATATTATGCTAAACCCACTCCATAAATGCTTGCATTGTGTTACGTATACTTGCAGAATATTCATCTACATCTTTTGGACATGTCAAAACCAAAGGAGATCGTTGACTTTGCTGAAAAATTCAAGACCAGTGGACAGTCTTTGCATGTATTGGTTAGTAAAAGTCAACTATCAAGAAAATGCAAATCAGCCTCATCTGACATCTCATTTTTTTTATTAATAAATCCATACAGTCTAGTCTTCTTTACCCTCTGAAATTCAAATCCTGCGGTAATCCAAATGGTTTTGGTGGGGGCGGATTTTGTTCCTATGATTTCTTAGAAGTCTAATCAGAACATTTGTATTCCTTATCTGAACACCTTTTTGGGGACAAATTACTACTTTTTCCTCACTAATATAAACTCTTTCACCACATCAGAGGCAATCAACTAGCCTTATCCTAATCGGAAAGATTGGCTTTTAGTTTTTCTGGTAGTCTGGCGACTTGTAGACACAACTGCATTGCTGCTGCAGACATGCACCATTGTGACATGTATTTGCGTCTGGTCATCTTGAGACTAAGATAAACCTTTTCATGCCTTTCATAAAGGGGAAGAGGGTAAAGTCTACATGTTTGTTATCCCTTGCCTACAACACAAGTGCGCGTGCCATCATTCAAGTGTGATAGATGATTCAGCAAACTTGTCGATGAATGAATCTCTTCACCTGTGATCTCTTAGACATTGTCATCTTGACGAAAGAGATGAGTACAATTGCTTTCTATGTATTGGTCATTGGTGGTATGCCTACTTTCAAATTTTTATTGTTGACTCTGCCTCATTTCAGCACATGACATTGAGTTTGCATAGGTGATCACCATTGAGTTTTAAATTTGTAAATATTACACACCTTGTCTTAAGTTTGTTTTCACATTTGTTGTTTTTGTTTCATGATGTTGAATGCCAGAAATTGAGTTTATTGTGTAAAGTTCTTATCATCTCCAAACCCAAGACGCGGGTGTGAGCAGATAGGGGTTCGTCCACTGACTAAGACGAGGGTGGGAATGGAAATGACGCATCATCCAAACCAGCTATGAACTGGAGATTTACTCCTTCAGTCCAAGCTTGTATGAGTCAATGAATGAGTACCCCTATCGATCCCAAGAAGCGGTTGGGAAAGTTAGGGCCTCACTCATCAACCATTAACAGGCCATGACAATGCCAAAGACCCACCGAAACCCTGCCAAGGAAGGTGGATGAAAAACTTGGGAAGCCGCTGACGCCACAAACAACACTCCCTCCGGGAAATTAGGCCTCAAGACACGACCCAACAGCAGAAAGGCCTCAATATAACCAAGCCCCAAGGCTAGGTTGAACAGGGCTGAAATTCTTCTCTAACACCACATCTGAGTTACAAGTTTCAAGAGCTGTATTTCAATCAGAACAGAATCCACTTCATGAAAAGTATGATTTTTTAAATATCAAGACGAGTCTGTAAAATGTTTGAAGGTGGAGATGACTGTTTTGTATCGAACAGTATGTATGATCAGTTATAAGGTAAAGTTGATAATAATTGCAGACCCGACCTAACATTACTTTTGTTGAAAATGAGTGGGTTGCAAATAAACAATTATATTTTTATGATAGGGATTGACACCAGACCTTTTTGTTTACCTGCCCAGTCGGGCAAGCAGACAGAATTTGCATCATCCCAAATCTCACCTACTCGACAGTGACTTCACTAAACATAAAACAGTTACCCAAATGTAGAGTTACTTAAATAAACGTAAAGAACACATTATCAATGCAGTCAAAAACTGAGTGAGACCAAATGCACATCATTTACTCTGGTTCCGCAACCACCACCTCTCTTGAGCCATGCAGCTTCCCTCTGCGGACACTCCATAGTATTGTAGATCAGTTTAGAGAGAGTGCTTGTGGGGAGACTAGCTCTCCTGTCAGATTTCGCCCTCTTCATTACAGTGGATCCTTCACAGCTGGCAGTGGACATGGGGAACATGAGGATAATTTTTGATAACCCAAATTTTTGCCTGTCCAATAGGGCAGGCAGGCAGTCGTTACTGTTGAGCCCTGCATGACTTAACAACCCAGCACAAATTCAGATTTACTTTCATACTGAGAAATAGATTTCTTAAACGTTTAACAAAAAAAAATTATTTCACAGAGAAATAGAGATATAAAACTTTACATTCCAGATCAACAATGCGGGTGTTCTGATCAACAATGATCAACGTCAAGTCACAGAGGATGGTTTAGAAGTAACCTTTGCCACAAACACTCTGGGGACCCATCTGCTTACCAGGTGCATGCTCCCATTATTGGAATCAGTGGATGACCCAAGGGTGGTAAGTGACGGCAGTGGTATGTTATAACGTTTATCAAATACCTTGATTGCTGTTAGGGTAAGAGAGCATACTAGTATTGAAAATGAATTGATCCAAGCTCATTGATATGATACTTTTCATCATGTTCAGTTCTAAGACTGACGGTTAAAATCTGATTGACACCTATAGGATTAGTGAAAAGATTTAGAATTCAAGAGCAGTTCTTTTGAAAACGACTGACACATCAAATCCAAGGTATCCTTTTATTCCTCAACTTCATGATCTTTAGGTAGTGGCATTAACACTTAATCTTTTTTTTTTTGACTGTCCATCACCCATTAGCAAGTTTTTTTTCCAGTTGTCACACTGCCTTATGACCAGCATGCTAAAATATTAATTAAAAATTCATTTGTCAACCAATTGACTTCAAATTTTCACTATCATATTTATGAGTACTTGCAGTTGAATAAAAACGTCATTATAACAAAAAAAATAATAAGCCCTTAACTCTTTAAACCCAGAGCCTAAATTTATGTTTGGCGAAGGACTTAGAGTTGCGGTGATTTTTTGGGGAGAGGTGTGTTTTTGTTTTTATACCTGAATTATGCATATATATATATATATATCAAGTGTTTCATATCAAAATAATCAGAAATGAATGATCTATTAGTAATGTGACACAAAAAACTTTCAATTGCCAATGATAATTGTATTATTTGTTTGCAAAGATGATAAAAGAAAAAAAAAACCCAACGAAATTTGCAAAATAACAAAATTTTAGTCACTCACCTCTGAAAATTAGGTTATGCGTTTTTCAGTGTCAAAAAAGGGTCAGTTCCATTCAAGTGCTACCCAACTTCAATACAAAAAAATGTGTGCACCCACAGGCAATGCATAAGTGGTAAAAACATCATTTATACTGTAACTATGAAGAAAATAACGGCCAATGCTTTTACAACTCTTTCACACGCGTACATGCCACTAGTTCTCTGATTGACAGGTCTAGCATTCCTTCTAGGTCTACCCCTTCTAGATCTAGAATTATTTTCTTGATTAGAAGCAGCTGCAATTGATAGTCCATTCAATGGAGATCTAGATCTAGATCTGTTGTGATCATAACTACAACGGGGGCCGGGCCTGTCAGTATCACTATGTCCAGCATCATCTGCTGGAGTTTCGTTTTCTCGATCTATACTTTGTTCTTCCCCTGAGGACACATTAGAGCCATGTGAATCTAATTCAGGATTATGTGACGACTCACTGTCACTATTTTCACTTTCACTTAGGTTTTGGAATAGATTTATGATCTGTTCTCTTGTGTAGCGACACGATTGTGAAGCAACCATTGTGTCTACTTCAGAGTACTCAAAGCAGGCTTCTCACTTTCACTTTCGACTCAATACAAGATGGTTTTCTAGGGCAATTTCAAGACCCCTCTAGGATACACTTGTACCAAAGTGAAAGGAAATTGTCATACTGTATCAGTATGATAGTATTTCACATTTTTGTTCATTCATGTCTTTACGGTAAAGAGTAAACTATAGCAAGATAGATCAGCTGCACTATGCGTCCTCTCATCATTATAGTTCGAGCTATCGGCCGTACTGTGCGGCCGCTGTGGTTTAAAGAGTTAAAATGGGTACCTTATAGGTATGAGGTTTTCCAGGTCTAGATCAGGTACAGGTCTAAACTAGAACTTATATCCTCCTCATCCTATTCTTTGTAAGATTCAACTGCAGAATCTGAAATGTCCTTGATTGATGATGAGAATCAGTTTCACATGAATCATCTTTTGACATTAAATTTTGCATGAAATCAAAGATGCCTTCATCAAGATTTCATCTTTGAGACGCCATCCTTGGCAGCACAGGCAGCTTGAGTATAAATTGTTGACATGCTGGCTCTATTTTGTGATCAAGACACTTGTAGCACTTCAAGCAGTTTCTTCCTATCATCATAGGTTTCTACTTTTACTTTGAGTGGGCAAGGGAGACCACTGTAAGAAAAGAATTGTACTCTAAAAGAGGTGTGTTGTGTTGAGCGGCATTTGAGCGGATTGGTAATATGGACAGTAAGCGGTTTTGAGCGGATTGGTAAATTAAGTGTTAAGGCCCTAGGCTGTGAAGATGATAAGTTTATCTGGCACACATAATGATGGGGTTAAAGAATGGTGCGATGAGGATATTTTTTTCTTTCACTGACAGTGTACCCTCATCCAATGTTTTAACAATTTTGTTACTTTTGTCATCTTTTTCTGCTTATATGTTAGTTCAAGAAAATGGTCATATGGAGTGTGTTACTTACACAAATATACCAACTCTTGTCAACGTCAATATATTTCCTTGATGATAGGCTCGTAGATGCCTATAAATCCTGACAGTATTTAAAAAATTGTGCAAATTTTGTATGACTTTAAGTTTATTTGGAATATGAGTTGTTTTCTTGTTCCCAAATGGGAAGTCTTAAATGAAGTACCAGGTATGATTTCATGACTTTTTCTCTTCCAGACTGCAGGCCGTATCTATAAATGCTGTATCCTTCACATCTTGGCTAATCCACACTGGGGTATCTTGTAAGTTTTCTTTGCAAAATACACACAATCTAATTTTGTTCTTTTCGACAAATTTCACATCTACATCTAAATATGGTACAGATTACTAAAGTCATGCTGTTTTATGGGTATATGTACAGAAAACAAATTAAAGCTTCTTATGATTTTTATTTTGATACATATGCATTCCATTTGCTTTTACACCATGCCAGGCTTTATAAAGATGATGGCTCTGAAGCTACATCCATGGAAGAGACGTTCAAACTTGAATCCACCATTGCCGACATGGGCTTTTTATGTCGTTTGCAGCGCTCATTCACCCAAGTCATTTATGGTGTCATTTACGTCTGCTTTGGTGAGTTTTTAGATTTTTTTTTCTGTGGTCGGGATTTATTGTCTTAATTTATTTTCTGAAGGTTGGAATAAGAAGTCCTAGAGGTACAGTAGTGACCGCCTAACATCCGGTCCCTTTGCAAAAAGAAAAAGCAGGATCTTAGGTGGACCGGGAATTTAGGCAGGCGGCAAAGGAAATAACTAGTGCGGCTCTCGTTGTCATTCAGAATCATATCCAATTAGCAGCAAACCCTTATGGAGGTGCGGTCATAATCAAAGTTAAAGAAGACACTTTGTTTTTACCCTCTCAATCACAAGACTTTGCTTTGCCCATTTTGAATAAACTTCAAGGCAAATGGCGTGCTTATAGGTTGTGTAAATCTAAAACCATCATTGTCATTAATGAACTCCTTTTCAAGCAGTCAGTTACCCAACATTTCAATTAAACTTTTTCTCCACTTTTTTATACCAATTTGATGTCGACCCGTTGACATCGTCGCACTTCAGCGAAGCAGAACAATAGCTGATTGATAGATTCCCATGCACAATCGATGTCTGCCCCATTGGTCTCTTAGTTTTGACTGGACAGAAGACGGCGCCTTTCAGTTAGACCTACACTGGATAGTGACCAGGTGACAATTACCTGTGCTCAGGTAGCTAGCTACAATCTTCTTATGGTTTTCATTGAGATGAAAAACAAATTTGAGAAAAAAATGTTGACACCTCGTTTAAATTAGTCACATTACTATCTTAAAAGAGCTGGATCTTAGCCGACGGGGGCAGGGTCTTAAGGGGCAAATTTATAAAGAAAAATTTTGTTTCCCAAGAAAAGGGGGATCTTAGGCAGAATGGGGTCTTAGGCGGTTACCACTGTACTTCAATTAAGGTTTCTGATTTTGATGCTGAGGTACAATTCATTTTATGTGGATTGTTATCAATGATGGACATTAGTAAGTGACAATGGTGGGTCACAAGATGTAATTTTCAAAGGGTGTCTTTCAATATCTTTTCT
>JAOWAY010465105.1:0-12877 GCA_028565895.1 Goniobranchus geometricus | reverse complement strand
AAGACAAAGCTAAAAAGTCACTTCTAGAGAAGAGAAAAGAAGTATGAAAAGTCACTGCTCATTCAAAGATGAGAAACTGAAAAGCCACTGCACAAACAGAGAAGAGAAGGCTGAAAAGCAACTGCCCAAGCAAAGAGAAGGCTGAAAAGCCAATGCCCAAGCAAAGAAGAAAAGGCTGAAAAGCCAATGCCCAAGCAAAGAAGAGAACGCTGAAAAGCCAAGGCCCAAGCAAAGGTGGCTGAAAATCACTGCCCCGGCAAAGAAGAGAATGCTGAAAAACCATTGCTCAAGCAAAGAAGAGAAGGCTGAAAAGCCATTGTCGAAACAAAGTAGAGAAGGCTGAAAAGGCACTGTCCCAGCAAAGAAGAGAAGGCTGAAAAGCCACTCCTCAAGCAAGAAGAGAATGCCAAAAAGCCTTTGCCAAAGCAAAGACGATAAGGCTGAAAAGCCATTGCCCAAGCAAAGTAGAGAAGGCTGAAAAGCCACTGTCCAGCAAAGAAGAGAACACTTGAAAGCCACTACCAAAGCAAAGAAGGGAAGGCTGAATTGCAACTGCCTTAGCAAAGAAGCGAAGGCTTAAAAGCCACTGCGCAAGCCAAGAAGAGAAGAATCTTTTGTCTTCTTCTATATATCAAGATACAATATAATGACAGATTAAGAAATGTATCTTAACTTTAAGTCTAATAGATCCACTTGGTATATATGTGCTGTCTACAGTATATTTTGTGAATGGTAGATGTGCATCCAATAACAAGTCACACAACAGCACTAAGGCAATCACCACTTGATTCCCAATCCAGGCTGCTTTCTGACTTTTAACCTCATTCACCAAACTTTGCATATAGATTGTTTTTGTAAAAGGGAGTCCATTTTTCTCTGAATCGTCTTAAGAATAAAGCCAGGACTATCATGGAGTGATACAGCTAACCAGTGTTCACTGAGCACTTTCTTGTGCTAATTATGCCTGAGCAGTTCTTTCATCACACAATACACGTACAAGAATGCTACTATTGATATGAATCTCGATCAGAATATGTTAAATTATAGAAGTTTATAGTTAATCAATAAAGGCCTGTGGTGAATAGCATTACCACATAGGTGGTTCTGTGCTTACATGATGTCCTCAAAGCATACTCTGTACCCTATCCCACATATTATTATTTTTATTTCGCCTGCTCTCTGAATTCATTAGTACTTAGTAGGCTACCTAGATTTCCTTTCAAATATGTAAATGTTTGTTGTGTAGTATCAAGAGCGCCTTTGAGTATCTAAGATGGAAATCAGCACTATTATAATTATGAGAATGTGAGAGGCGTTAACATCTTCACACTTATAGAGATCCACCCCTTTTTTTTTTCTTCAAACTATAGCCTATATATAGGCTTAAATAAAACAGGTATAATAGTATTGATTAAAACATTCAAATGAGTCAATAAACTTTCTTTTAATTTTAGGCAAACCATTTATTTTCATTTTAGCAATCAATTTAAGGAAAGGTAATGGATACTTTTTACCAAACAATGAACACAATTAGGGAAGATGTGCAAATAAATACATCAAATATTTTACAGACTGCTCCAAATGAAAATCTTAATAAATTTTGGTGATAATAAGCAAAAGTCAAGGAACCCACAAATCTAGCCTCTGTGACAAGTCCCCTAATTAACTCATCAAGTACAATGTGTTGAAAGAATTTAAAAAAAAAGAGGAATAAATAAAAAACAAATGAAAAAATTTGTCTGAATACGTGCATGATTATGAGCAAAAAGTAAATGATTCAAATCCATAGCCACTGCCACAAGCCCTTTATTGCTATTTTGTCTGTTTGGTGTTTTGAGGCTTTTTGACACTTCTGATTATTCTCGGGACCCATGAAAAAATAAATGATAAAACAAACAGGCTGCTTTAGTGAAATATCAGTTGGAACAGAGTCAAGACAATACAAAGGAAAGAACATAAGAAAAATTCCTGTACCAGTAGGAATCTAATAGCTTCACATCGGCAGCCTCCGTCTTGCCTTGAAAAGTTAATGCAATACAGTCCAGACCTTGTGAAAATCACAATTATTTGGGTAGAGAATTACTCAAAGAAGATAAATCTTTAAGCAAAACATGCGGCTGGATGTCTCAACGAGGCTGCAAATTGCCTGAGCATGCTATCTCCCTACAAGGCTTACAGTTTACCCCTTCATCCAGCATTATTCAGTCTCCTAGGACAAATGTAAGGCTCTCACATATTAAATCGCTTTGCAGACATAACAAACCACTTTTGCCTACTGTATTACTACGACCCCTTTCAACAAGAGTGAAGATGTGGCTAATCAGGATTGGGGACATCACAAAAACTTTGTGAAGTGTCCTTTCCATCTTATTCCAAAGATATTGCAGATCATTCAAAATCAAAAGGGGGAAGCTACCATAATCGTCCCTCTCTGGTGGGCTCACCTTTGGTTTCCAGTGTAACAAACACTTTCCGTGAAACCACCATTTCTCTTTCCAAAGTCCAATGTAATATGTTTTTGGGAGCACACCAAGAGCCATTAAAAAACAAAAATGTAATATATCAGCCTGGCGAGTGTCTGGAAAATGACTCATATATGACTTGTTTATATGATACATGTGATCATTAGTTGTGGAGGTAGCGAACATGAGATATTGACATATATAAAATGTTTCTTTTTTCTTTATGAGAATTTTACGGAGAATTTTACTTATTAAAACAGCTCATGTCTTTAACGTTGATACGCTGAACACAAACGTAAACAGTTATGTTTGTATTACTTTTTGAGTTTTGACTTAGATCAATAAAAATATTTACATCAATTCTCAACTGTTTACCACAGAACTGAAATATATTTCCATACTTCAGCCTCAATGCATTTTTTGAAAAAGGCTGATACAACATAACATAATGATTATTTGCTAATAAATTGTCAAAAATTGATGAGAAATGACAGTGAAATTGCTTGCTGGGAGGCAAATGTAGATGCATATTAACATGACAATCACTTCTGTATTACATTACAGTCAATTATAATATCCCTTTTTTGATGTCAAAGAGGAAGAAAGTGGACTGAAGAAATTTCTTTTAATGACCACCTCAAAACATGACCCATATAAATGCCCCGATTACCTTGACATTAAGTCATGGTGCTTTGATTTCTCTTCTTTACCAGAAGAAATTGGACCTTCATTGGAAACAAATAATAATCTCTCTTTATAATGTCATTTTAAATTTATCAAATTAATCAACTGGTATACCGCGATCATCTTGGGCCTTATAAGACAACATTTCTCCAACTGTTGAGCATATCATATAATCTTCTAAGGCAAGGTTCTATCTAAATCCAATAATCCAATGGAGGTAAAAATTTGCTTGATATTGGCCAACTCTGTGAGTATATGATGATACGTCTATGTGTAGCTCTGTTGTGTGACTTTTCTAAGATTTGTTTCATTTTAACAGTATTAATATTGAGAGATCTGTAAAAAATGTTTTGCTCTTTATATGTTATCCTATATTTATATACCCGTTTGTTTTGGTGTCATTGGATCCACCTATTTGATGTTAAATGGGGTTTAATTAAATTTTGAACTCAACACCGTGTCTTTATGGATACTTTTCAAAAACTGATGCAATAATAAAAGACACTCAATATGACATTAAAATGTCAATTGTGTGTGGATAATTTCCTTCAACTTTTGTTTTGAAGGCTAAAATTTTGGCTGGGTAAGTGGAGCACATGGTGGACAAGGTGCTCCAAGTTTCAAGGACAAATTCTCAAGATCTATAGGATAACTGCTGTTGTAATTGGCAGAGTTTGTTGCATTACCATTCAAAACAAAAAGGGCAGGTATATAATGTAATCGTAGAACTGGAGTTGGTTTGTTTATTTCACATTACAGGGCTCTGATGGACTCTTTTAAATCAAATTGGCACCCTTGGAAAAGGTAAAATGATAAGCCAATTAAAAGTGAGAGAGGGAACGGAAGGAGCAGAAAATGATTTACAGAAGATGAGAAGAGGTTGCCAAAGAGGAAAAAAAAAGCATTAAAAAAACAACAAACTGAGCAGAATACTAATAATACAGATTAAAGTAAAAGGTGCAGGTAGGAGAGATAATTTATACATTAAGAAAAATTTTCATCTCTTAAAAACAAACTCACTAATTAAGTAGGGCCATCAGCAGTCAAAATAATCAGAAGCAAACATTTTTGTCATCAAGTTTGCACTCTCTTGTTCAGCTTTTTACGGCAAGGTTTATGTACTCATGAGAAGCTATTTTTGTTTCACACATTGATATAACTATATGTTTCTGTAATATGATTATCTCTTTATTTGAGTCATTCTTCCTCAAGCTTACTTACCTTTCAGCTATTTTTAATTTGATAAAATTTAAAAGTTAATTTTTGAGAAATCCTTGACATCCCTTATTGTTCAATAATAATGTGCAAACAGCAGAAAATTATTGTAAACGAAACCTTATACTCTTTATATAAAGCAGTCATGATGTCTAATCTGTTCTTATAAATTATGCTAAACTTTCAATCAACATGAATTAATATCAAGTAATTTTTTATGTAGAATAGGATTAGATATCTAAAAGAAAGTAACTTTGGTTCAGCATTGAATAATTTATGATGGCGTAAATATATACAATATGGACAATTAACTTGTATCCGAACCATGGTTTCAAATTAAAGCAAAAGCCTATTTGGAACCACTCACGGGAATAGTGAAAAATTATAAACAGTATGTTAAGGGATAGAAACCTTTTTAAGTCAACTTGACAAAACAAAAAAGTCAAAACAAAACAAATACATGCATCCACTTTATTATACAACCTTTTGTTCCCTCAATCTGAACCACATATTGTCACAGTAACAAAATAATGTTGTTATATGTTTATCACCAGGATTATAATGGAGTAGATTTGATTAACAGACTTCTAGCTATAGAAGGCAAAGTCAAAGATCAAAAAGACTATTAAAAAAAAAAAAGCAGTTGAAAGAATTCTTTGTGAGCCAAATCAGCTAACAGGGCAGGAACTTATTCCGGTTTCTATAGCAAGAAGTGGACAGTGGCAAACTTTACCCTCCACTCTCCGAATAGGATCTAGTCTATTGCACAGTGCTTTTTCCTGCAAGGGCTGTATTCATTTTCACCCTGGGTTAAGTGAAGCAATAGGGGTAAATTTTCTTGCTTAACTCATTGATGATGAGTCAGACATATATATGCCTTCATAAGCATTGCACTGTAAACCAAACGCTGCAGGTTCAAACCCATCTTTGACATTCTTTTTCTTTGGCAGGATAATTTACCCCTATTGACATGGTGGTGCCATTTTGTGGCTTGACGTTGTTTCTTCTCGGTCTTGCTTTGAGAGAAACTGAAAGAAAAAATGCACTATGGGACATTAAAGGCTTTATTATTATTATTATTATTATTATTAGTATATCGCAAACTTCATGTTTCCATGTATCTAATGCGATGAAGAAAATAATTCTCTCAGGTGAAAGATTAATCTTTTCCCTTCATTTGAGTAGCTTTCCCTTTACTACAATTGTCATTGTACCGTAAAAATAGATCGATTTTTATGCCATAGTAAAAGATCATAATTTCTTGAAGATTTTTACAATGGCTTCAAGCAGAAAAGGCTTTTCACTGACCTCAATGTTATTGTTTTTTTTATGCAGGATTTTTCTGACGGAGAAAAAGAAGGATATTTTGAAAGGTATGAAGACAGCAGCAGCGATAGGGGAGGTTTTATACGTTTGTGCGCGTATTATCAGACATTTATTTTTCTGATGTCTGCCCCTCAAAAAGTTCAAAATGCTAAACTATATCCATTTTTAAAATATCTATTATCCCAAATATTGTAATGAAACTTAGTCAATATAGATAGTCATTCGTTAACCAACTACCTTTGCAAGACAAGACAATGCTGTCTGGCGTCATTTAACAGCTGAGCATTTCTGGTCACCGAAGTCCAAGTCTAAGCCCCGCCTTTTTCCCAATATTCATGCATTTGATTGGTGGGAAGTTTAGACACACTGAGTGGGCCAGTGAGGAGGATGTGCGTTTGTTACCCATTCCTTGATTCAAAGGGCTGGGAAAGCTACTCATGATGCATGCCTTTTGACACTAATATAAACGCTAGTCCAGTATTCATAGTCACTTATCTTAATTTAGTTGGCAGTTCTTCAATTTTTTCACTAATAATGCTTAGGTGGCAAATGACTTTTAAAGACAGGCAATGAGAGTAACAATTTAGATTGAAACATCTGACATTGAGAAAAAGATTTTGATGTAAGAGTTTTGTAACTTACTTAAAATAGAGCTGTTAGCTAGGACCCTCATCAAAATAATAAAATACAAAGACTAAAGAAAGTATTGGATGGGCAATGCCTTTAGATTTTGATTAACTATTACACATTCAAACAAGTATGACGTCAGCTAATCCTAAAATGTTTTAGGATGGATAACATGGGAAGGAAAAAAGGCTAGGATACATGTGACGTCACAACATTGAACAAAGGTAGGAGGGAAATAATTGATACACTACAGAACATATGTCATTATAACCCAACAAGTCATATAACAGGACAGTCAGAAATCAAACCTACACCCTTTCCCTGACGCTATAAGGTTATACAACAAAATGCCACTCGCTGTCATACAGAGCAATAGTTTGAACAACTTTAAAAATGCTCTATAAACAACTTTCTTCAGACAGGGAACAACAAACTAGGTAATTTCAAGTTCTTGCATTAATCAGTCTAACTGAATTAATCAGTATAAAAGAAAGATAATAATAATAATGATAATAATATAATAATACAATGCAGGTAAGTCTTTGCATGAAATGTTTTTATCTTATGGCTGGCCAAGTGTAAAACTGAGTTTGCCGGTGTCCCTATAAAGAAGTGAAGAGTGAGTTCTCTTTGTATTGTATTGAATACACTTCCTTCAGGTGAAACTTTTTAGATGTATAGATGGTTGTCCGTTTTTCATTTAAGGGCATGCCATAAAAAAGTAATAAACTTTGAATTTTATGTATCAAACTTGGGATTTCTTAAAATACACCACTAAATGGATGTGCAAGGGCTTTTTGAGTAAAACAGGGCATACAGAAGAAATAACCATACATGCATAATAAGAAGCATGTGTCAGCGTGGCTTTGGGGTAAAAGGAATTGACTTGTAATCGCGAGGTTCCAAGTTTGAAACTGGTGGCATTGTGGTGCTATTGGGAAAGGCTTTTTAATAGACATTTCCTCATCCCATCTATGTGTAACTGAGTTCTGGACCATACATAGGCAGAGAAGTTTATGTCAGCATGGAAGAGCAAGTGCAGCTGTAAATTGGCTGATCTCTTTATACTCCACATGAAGTTGAGAAGGAATTTGGTTGGAAAAGGCCAGTCAGGGAACCCTTGTACAACACTTTGAGCACATTTCATGGACTTGGCGCAGTATGAAAGCTCTCATTTATTCAATTGTAAGTTACTGCAATCGCAAACATGAACATATCCAATATACTAGAAGGTTATTCCACAATACCACATTTCTGTTGAATCGTGCAGTTCCAATCAAGGATATATGCAAAGGTTGGCTGGTATGATAGGCTACATATTCATAAAATATAAATAAATCAGATCTGTAAGCTCTACACAGTTGATTCATGATAATTCATGATATCAAAATATTTCATCATTTTCTTATCACAGGAGCTTGAATACAAAGAGGATTACGTTTTATTATCATTATTTGACCCTCAAAGTAACAAAAAATATTTTTGACTTGATGAAAGAGTATGCATACATCTAGAAAACAAATGCTTTGATTGATCACCAGACACAAATATTTCTGTCATGACCATGCTCTAAACATTTTTAAAAATCATAAAATTTATAGGTTTATATATTGATAGAATTTCATACCTTAAAATAAATTAGAGGGCACACAATGAATGACATGACAACATAACAAAGGTATAATTTACTTTGATCATGAGTTTTCTCATTCAAAATTCTGCATAAAAAAATGAGTACAGTGTATCATAAAAGTAGTGCTGATCTCATGGCATGGATGTCATTTAATGACAAGGGTTTTGCTCAAATTTGTACCTTAATTAAATAAAAGTGGAAATGTGAGTTATCAACACTTTAGCAACTGTAATTTCATCAACCTTACACAACTCTGAAAAAAGAGACAGTAATAAGTCATACTGAAGGAAAAAAAATTAGGAAATACAAAAAAAGAATAGAGGAAACAAAATGAGAAATGAAAAGTAAAAAATTGAAAAAAAAAAAAAAAAAAGAACAAGAAAATATGTTTTTATATCCTTAAAAAGGGGTAACAACATCAGATGCTTTTTTTTCAGCCAGGCATGCTGCATTATAGAATCCTTTTACTGGTGGACCTTATTCTTTCTGAAAATACAACTTAAACTACTTTAGATCTGAACATATTTGTTTAAGGTTTAATGCATAGATAGAAGGTAATTGCTATGTATTAATTGTCTGCAATCAAAGGAAACAAGAGAAAAAGTTTACTACAAAATATGAACATACATGACAATAACACCAACCAATGATACTGATGATGATCATGATGCTGATGATAATTACACTAATAACAGAATGCTACAAATGTTAACATGTTGAACTACAGAACCAAGATCTCTAGCCTCTAGACAGTCACTGAAATGCCAATTTTAAAGTCTTAGGTATGACTCGGCCGGATATCGAACCCGTGACCTCCCACTTCGGGGCGGACACTCTACCACTAAGCCATTGCATCATGGCTTACTACTTAACCAAAAAAAAAAAACAACAACCAAAGAAATAAAAAAAAAAACCCAACAAAAAAAAACAACAAAAAAAAACCCAAAAGCAATCCAACTACAACTCAAAAATGGTTTTGGGGCATACATTCAAAGGTTCTGTATACCTTATGCCTCAGATCTTTCTGTATAACAATAATAAGGTTCTATACATGTACATTATGCTTTTTTACCTGAGCAAGAGAGATACAAAATAGTTTTCATAAACACACTTTCAAATACTTATAAATGGATTAAAAAATCATTTTAATCTAAACATGGAAAATGATAAAAGATGACATTTTTTAAATTCTTCAAAATCAAGGGGCATCATAAAAAAGCAAATCATTCTGATTTATACCATATGATTCTACTATCCAAACTGCCAGATGCCAAAAGTGGAAAAGCTGGGTGAAAAGCAACACTACAAACTACCTCATTATGTCCTCTCAGTTTTTCGCAGAATGTTCCCTTTCGTAAGTCAAAAACATATGTGCACCGATCTTCAGACCCAGAGGCAAGATAATTTCCACATGGGCTAAAGGCGAGCTGACATGCATGGGATTTGTTTAAATGTCCTGAGAGTGCTTGTATACATGATTTTGAGCGCACATCCCACAATTTAACTGAATCAGTCGGGGCGGCAGTAGCAAAGACATTGTATGCTGCAGACGATTGAGATGAAAAGCCTGAACCTTCATTTATGACAAGACAATGTGGAGGTCTACTATGGCAGTCAGAAAAAACATGACTCCTTGATGATTTATTCAAGTCATAAACTTCAATTGTCTTTCCGGATGTGGTGCACAAAACTAAGTGTGAATAAAACTTATTGACAGCTGCTGATGTTGTAAAAGCTGAACTTTGTGTTTGCCATTTTTCAACTAGTTTGTACCGATTTCGTGTCTCATACCTCTTAATGTCATCAATCTCAGGTACTATATAAAAACTAAAGAGTGACAATTCATTTCCATGAGTTATAAGAATGAATTTGTCCATATAAAAAAACTGAGCAAGTTTAATTTCTTTTGAAAAACTTTTATTGTCTTCTGAAGAAGAATTTTTGCCTGAAGTTAGACTCTTAGAACTACGTGTTGTTGTCATTGAACTAGATGCATTATTCTGTCTATCAATCTTTTCCTTCATAGTTCCTTTCTGATGGCTGAGTACCATGAGTGCATCACCTCCGCTCTTATCCCATAATGCAACAGTTTTATCATTTGATCCTGTCAAAATATATTTACCATTGTTACTCCAATACACAGAGTTTACCTGATTGTTGTGACCAACAAAGGAAGTACATAGGCTTATATGTTTACTAAAGGGTGACTTGATGGATAAAGCTGTTTTATTAGACAAAGCACATGCAAGATTGTTTCCATCATCAGAAAATTGTAGATTTAAGACTGCAGTTGGTGAGCTATCGACTTCAAAAGTATTACAAATTTGATTCACAGCACCTTTTGTTGTATCATATTCATGTGTCAACATTTTCACAGCTCCTGTATTGGCCTCGGACATTTTCTTTTTTGAACCATTCTCCAAACCAAGTAGCTTAGCCTTGCTTGTCTCAGGCTTAAACATTGTAGTTCGAGGTGCTGTTGTATATCCAGAGGACTTGACTTTACTTTTAAATGTCAGGGGCTGATTCATGGAAGTTGCAAGTTTTTTCTTACCTGTCGCAACATCGCCTTTCGTTGTTAAACTTTTCCTCACGGGAGGTAACATCTCTACTTTCAAAGGAGAATCTTTCAAGACAGGATTGATGGCAACAATATTCAAATGACCACTTTCTTTTGCATTATCATTGTCTAGTGTTGTATCTTCCTCTTCCCTTGTTGCACAGGGTTGAAGATTTTGAAACTTTTCATCCAGCAATGTCAGTTCTAAGACATGAATTTTTCTGTCAAATAATGTTCCAGCCACAACAACAACCTGAGATGGGCTAATTTGTTTGGAAGCTGCATATGACAGTGGTCCAATCATCAGTGATGAAATGAATGAAGCACTTTTCATAGAATGTTGAAAATTTGTAATGCTGATAATTTCAAGGGTTCTTGAGTTTAAGTGGATAACATTATTTGTAGAAACAACAATCAATGAAGATGGAATGTCCTCAATAAGATTTCCAGCTCCTGAAAATTGGCCCTGGACATTTGGTAACAAATTTGAATTAATGTGACTCTGAATTGGATAGGTGTATTCTAAATGAAGAAGAGATTCACTAACTTCCACGCATGGATCAAGTTGTTGGTCAAATTTCTGTGTAAATCTACTTTTCTTGCTAACAACTGTTGGGGTAATTCTATTGTCAAAACTGCTTCCACTTAACTTTTCATTAATTTTTTTCACCTTACCACCCACATCCAACATGACAAGTTGTCTAAAACCATGTCCATCAGTCAAATCAAATATACGAAGATTTCCATCGGCAGAACCAATGGCCACATGTGGTTTGCATAAGTTCATATCCAAACTTATTAACGGGGAAGATGTTAGAATTGCTGACTGATACAGCAGAAGAGATTTCTCAGTATCCCACATACATACAGTCCTATCATCACTTATTGAAACAAGTGTTGCTGAATAATGAGGGCAAAACTTAACACCCGATACTATGGCACTGTGGGCTTCAAACACAGCATTACAAGTTTGTCCTTTCTCAAACAGAAAAATCTGAGAATCCTTCCCAGCAGCAATTAAACTGTCAGTATTGTTGAAACACATAACATTTAGTGCCCCTGGTTGTGAGAAAAATGGTTCGCATTTATGCTGCCGCTCAACTGAATTCAAGTCCCAAAGTAATATTTTCTCGCTGCAGGCTGAAGCAAGATATTGTTTTGACCCATTTGTGAAAGCTAGGGCTCGTATTTCTTTGTGATGCCCTGCTAACTCTATAGGCGAAGATGGAAGCCTCGTCTCAGAAAAAGCCGATTTAATCTCACTCGTCGTCCATAATCCTACTGTGTTCTTTGAAATAGGAACAGCGATGAAGTTGAGATTGATGCAAGGATCGAGGCCACATGGATTTGCATTGAGAGGAAGTGAGAAGAGATGAAACACATCCATGATAACCTAGATTTTTAGATTTTAGGTCTATAACAGTATTAACTCAATGATATAGATTCTAGATCGCATCGTATTAGCATTAGTATTAGATCTAAACTCTCCACAATCTTTGCTGGAGGCCGATTGTCGTGGCGTCCATAGTGTTTCCTGATACGCCTTTGTTACTATGCGCAGTATTTTCACAGTAGCTTCCCTTGAAAAGACAGAAAGACGTACATACGGGTCTCAATCTTTCTGGATCTCAGAAGGTACAACGCCAATGACTTATAAAATCTTTATTTATTTATTTATCTATTTTTTTTTTCTACCTATAAGGCAAAGCCCTTGACAAAAAAGACGTAGTCAAGTACTAAGAAGAATACACATGCAACTTTAATCTATCATTTTATCCACGTCAATGCAGCTGCCGATAATATGGAAACTATTGTTCTCATTTCATGCTTTATGGCACGAACTGAAGACTATAACAATGCAATGGGAGAAGCCATGCGTATCCATGACACACAGTCATAAAAGTCTCGGCGTAATTCAGATCCAACAAAGAGGTTTTGACTGAAGGGGAGAAGAAAGGCAATGAACCGTGTTCTCACACCTGAAGTGTAGCATGAGCAGTATGAGACTGTTCTTGTAGGATATCAAGAGACCTTACCATGACTAAAATTCAATTGATTATAAGAACGTACATTGATTTAGTCTACCGACGTATGTTATGATTGTATCACACATGATACATTTAAATGCAGCATTGTTTTCACCGGTACTCCCAGATAAATTGATGGATAATAAAGACAATAGGACTGTGATGATCTGTGATACTATTGACAAGATGATGAAGTTGATGATGTCAATGAAGTGATAATGATGATGATTATAACAATAATAATTATAGAATGAAGAGATGATAAGAGATGATAATAATAATTTTGTAATAATAATAATAAAATAATAATAATAATAATAATAATAATAATAATAATAATAAT
>JAOWAY010464994.1:0-12881 GCA_028565895.1 Goniobranchus geometricus | reverse complement strand
AGTGCTTCTTTGGCTCCAAAACTTTCCGTGCAAAGTTGCTACCCTTGTTATGCTTTAACAGCAGCAATGCAATATACACAAACACAGTTGGCTATTTCAACCATTGAACAGTCAGGCCAAACAGTGGTTGCTATCGTCAACAACTGTCCCCAAATTTTTCCAAACCTTTATTTTTGCTGTATGAAACAGTTTACCCTTCCGCTTTTCACGTAATCACTCCGCGAACTGATCGTCCTTTCTGCGGTCCCGCGAACCCAGTCGATATTCCGCATTTCACAGATAGATTGTGTTTCAAAGTTGACATATTAGGTTTGTCAGAAGTTACGTTGATAGGCAAGGCTGTGATAAAACAGATAACAAAACAATGATTTACTCAGCTGGAGAAACTAATGAGAGAGGAGGAGGAATTCTGACTGATGACAAGATAGCACAGAGCATCAAAAGCTGATTGGAGTGCTTCCGACAGAGTGATTGCAGTTAAACTAGAACGAAAACCATTTGATATTGGACTGGTCCAAGTGTACGCACCCACTTCAATGTGTACCCATGAAGAAAGAGACAATTTTTACGAAGACCTTGACAAAGCAATGAGGCAGCTAAAATCACAAGATGTATAGATGGTCATGGGAGTTTTCAATGCAAAAGTGGGAGACAAAGGTATTGAGGACATAGTTGGCTTAGGCTCTAAGAATGTTTCCGCATTTATTCATAGGGACAATAAGGCACTTTCATCAATGGATGCCCGTGTCATCTTCTGTATCTTGCTGCGAAGGCTGGGGCAAAGGAACTCCCCATTGATATTGAAAAAATATTGACAGACATTTTCTTTTATATGGACAAATGTTCGAAGAGGAATAAAGAGTTTCGAAATTTTCAAGAAGAGTGTGGCGTGAAGTTATATGCCATCATTAAGTATGGAGCAACCAAATGGTTATCCCTCCATTAGAATCCTTGAACAGTGGGACCCACTCAAAGCTTATTTTGATTCAGCATTTTCTAGCTTGAAACCATCAAGCAATTACAAATATGTCAGAGTTGAAAGGATAGTGATTTCTTTTCATGTTCCACATCAAAACTTTACTATGTCCTCCTCAAGAAAAAACCTACCTCTATTTCTGAATGCAAATTTTTTATTTCAAAAGATCAGCCTCAGATTTGCTCATGACAGACTTGATTGTCCGTTTTGTCAAGCCGGAAGTAATTGCTGGGACGAGCAAATTGTTAAAAGTTGAATTTGACACACACGGGAATCAAAAGTCAAGGAAAGATTTAGTTCTAGGCGAGGAAACCCAACTTCTTTGGGATGGCTTAAAGGCAGTGATCAACTTTCAAAGGCTCAGGAAGATGTGTTTGTTGGTGATGTTAGAGGATTTTTTTCTATTTCATTGAAATATACTTTGAAGAAGTTTCCTATCATGGATCATTTTGTTGACAATGCTCCCATTCTTGATGTGCAAAAACGTCTATCATTAAAATTCTCAATGCTGAACTATTTCCTAAATAGATTTCCTTGTCTTGTTCCCGAGCATGAAAGGAATGCTATACAGTACAAATAGAATTTGTGAAATATTAGATTGACCAACTGGTGAAAGAGATTGTGGAGAGAGGAGAAAGTGTTGATAGGCAATGGTTTGAGATAGGTAGACTGTGCAATTCGGATGGAATTGTTAAATATCCAAACTTAGCCAAAGTAATGAAAGGACTTTGTTGCCTGACCCACTCAAATGCTCATGTTGAGCGCGTGTTTAGCCTTGTGAGGAAGAACCAGACTGTTTTCAGACCAACACTGTCCACTGAAATTGTTTCAGCACTTGTTATTCAAAAGGTGCACATGCGATCTAGGGGCTCTGTTTGTCATAAACAGACCTTTTCCTCAGCTCTTATAGCAAAAGCAAAGAGTGCGTACTGTAAGAGCATCAAGCCTCAGTGATAATTAAATGTGTTTTGTCTATAGTGTACATAGTTTTGGAAACTTGTTGTAAATAGTTAGTATAAAAGTGTTCAGTGACTTAACGTCCTAATTCTTTCTTGGATAAACTTCTTTGGATTATCATGACTGTCTCTCTCGTCTCCTGTGGATTAACTGCTTGGTCTGATATTGATTTTTGTCTTCTGTTCGTTGCAGACTTGGTTCAGAATGAAGGTAAGGCATATAATACACTAATATACCGACATCTAGATCTATATGATTCTATGTTAAAGAAAATGTCTTTCAATGATATGGACGGTCGATGTGGTAGATTCTGCTTTTTTCTTCAGGATTCCTCTTTTTTGGTCCTGTGATTCCTCTTTTGGGTTGTCAAGGGTAGGAGCCCCTGCAACTGGCTGACAGAAAAGACAGGATCAATTGATTTTTACCCTGACGATGGAACAGAGCCTGTGACAGCTATGTGGTATGACCTCGTTGAACTTCATAATCAAGAGTAAGATTCTTTACTGAAGTTATTGACTCTTACAAAGATGTCACTCAGTCCAAGTAATATTGAAAAACAAAAACTTTCTCTTGTTTTGACTATATTCTCAGAAAAAAACAAGTGCAACATTCAAGTCATCTTCTAAAGCAATTTCCGCAATGAAGACCACTGCCATTTTTATTGATGAAATTATAAAGTTGTGGAAAACGTTCAACACAAAGACTCCCACACAAAGCATGTGCAATTGAGATCCAGACAGGTCAGTAATTGAGTTGACGGAAGCTGGACAGCATCAAAAAATATTCTGAAGACTTGGGCATCAAATGCAAGCAAAATGAGGAGAGATGCAGGGTCAAGAATCCAGTCCCTCACACAGACATAGCTAATGCTTTAACTAGGTACCACAAACTGCCCGCCTGCGACTGGCATAAATGGTCGCGTAACGGGAAAAACGGTCGATTTCCACCTTCTTTACATCGTTGTTCCAAGAATACGGCAATACCATTCCCGTAAAAAAAAACATCATCTTTTTCTTCATTCTTTGCTCTTTCTAATGGTGTTATTTGTTTTATCTGGCTATTTATCTGTCAGAACAATAGAAGTCGTTTAAAAATGTGTCTTTCAAGTAAAACGCGTGCGGCTGCCCGAAGAGAAGAAATTCCCAGCGTGTCTTACAAATCTCCCCGTACTTCCGCCCATTATTATTGAATGTGCAAGTGTCCTACATCAAAAGAAAGAGGCGAGTTACCTGCTCTTGATGATACTACACAAGCCCGGATGTTGTGGCATGATAAGAAAGAAAATCGTGAGTAAAGTTTTAAACTCGGCAAATTGCCGGTTTCCTGAAAAAAATTACGGCTTGTGTGGTATGGACAAGAAGGAAATTTAATAAACTACATTTTGGCCAAGTTTGACAGCATTTCCTTTCCTCTGGGCCAAAATATTAAGCCCTAAAGACACGCCATCGTGCTTCATCCCATCCGGCTTTCGAGTCGACCGGCCATCATGGCTGAACAGCGAGTCGACCCTCCCGCGAGTACCACTGACTCGAACGAGATACAAAATGAAGACGACCATCATTTTTTGCAACTTGAGGACTTGGAATCATATCTTCGTAAGTATGAATTGCAATATGTCCCTACATTAGATTCAGAAATAAGTTAAGGGGTTACATGAAACGTTCTATCGGACAGCTTGAACGGGGGAGGAAGTCCCAACACAAGAACAGCGGATCAGCTGGGCAAAACTCGGCATGTTTTCAATCTTCCTTCTGATTCTTTCTTCTACTTTCTTCCTTCCTTTCCTCAACTTCAATTTCATTTATCGTAGACTGAGGGCTGTTATTATATTATGCTATAGGGGCAATTTGCAATGTAGATCTCTAGAGATCTATTTTTTCCCGTTTTATTGAAATTAAAGTAATAAACGATCTGTAATAGTAATAAAAGAAGAAAAAAACCCAAACAAAACAAAAAAAAACAACTCAGGCCTATGAATGAGAAACAAAAAATCAGAGATAGAAGAGGTCAATACCCCACAGCAATTTAGTACAGAATGTGGGAGAAGGAAGATGGAGAGAGGGAATTGTGTTCTTCAAAGTATTTTTAAGTATTTGATGGAGAAATTTCATTCATGACGTTTTCTTGAGTTTTGTGTGTCCTATATTTTCATTGTTTTGCATTTTTTATTTGTTCCCAGGGAAAGCCGAATACATGCTGAAAATACGAAAGTTATATTGAAGATGTTACTTTTTATGATCTATTTTTCCTTTTCTTCAGATGACCTTGAGGTATCGTAAACTATTCCAAGTTGATGTGACATAGGGAAGGTTGCAACATCGAATCCACACTGTGCAAAAATCTGCCCTTTGTGTATGCCACCAGGACATGGAATCATTTTTATGTACAACGGTGGATTTTGATGAAGTGTCACCAAGTCTGGCTGAGTTGTCCCTTTCAAGGACAATTTTGTTATCTTCTCCTGAAAACTTTACTCCAGTGTCTGACAGTATTGTTTCAAATAATGTTGTTATGGCATTAGACATTTTTAGAAGTAGAGAGGGCCTACCTGTGTCATTTGTTACTCATTGGGTTATGAGGTTTTCTAATGAATGTTCTGTTAGTGAGTCTAGTTTGAGAAACAAAATCTCCAAAACTTTGCAAATGATTAAGAAACTAAAGAACACCAAAAGTAATAATTTGCAAGGGTTTTTGTCTGAAAATTTCCTTTCCTTGAATCCTACAACCAACAGAAATTCAGAGAATAAGATTATTAAGATGAAAGAATTAACAACTACAGACAATCAAAAGGACACGGAAAGCATAAATTTTGAGACTAAGCAAATGAAAGAAATAGTTAAACAACTAACAGCTGTCAATGAGGAAAAATCTCAACAATTTGAAGCTCTTGTGGAGGAACGAACGAGACTTATGAACGAGAATGATTTCTTAAAAGATAAGTTAAAAATCAAGACAAAGGAACTTGAGGACAGTGTTAACAATTTTAAGCAGAAGTCAAAGGAAAATAAAGAATTGAAAAAACATATTGGTCTGCTGGAAGAAGAGGAAGGAAAACACTCTGCATCCAAAACATATCAGTGGAACTCCAAGTTAAGGAAGATGTTAGAGGAAGAGAAAGAAAAATTGACAGTCACACAGAATCAGAAGGAATGTTTGGAGAGAGAAGTGCAAGAAAAAAGAAATGAGATTGGTGATCTGAAGGCAAAAGTAAAAAACGAGCAGATTACGAAGTGCAAATTAAAGAAGAAACTGGAAGTGGAGAGGAGTGTCACCGAAGCCGTGCTCTACACTCTTAATAGTACTAGTGATGAAGGCAAGAACGAATTGAGGCTGAAAGAGAGCAAGTACAACAGATTTACAAATGATGTAAGACTGGCATACATGGCACTCCAGGGTGAAGGCAATGTTGCAGCTCACAATTCTTCCAAGGTAGTTCAGATAAGAGGTAAGTACATTTTCGGCCAAGACATCGACATGAAAGATTTGCCATCAGCAACCACAGCTCTAACTTTTGCTGATGAGGCTCATCATCTTGCCAAACAACATGTTGTTGAAAGGATCAGAGAAAGCAGCCATTTCACATATGGTCTTGATGGAACAAGTCTGCAAAAGAGAAATTATGTTGAGCGCCATATTGTTCTTGACAATAAAGAAGTAATGAGTATTGGATTTGTTGAAATTGCCACAGATGATGCCAACACTTCGTCAGAACAGTCAGTAGCCATGTTTCAGGAATTATCTAAAATTTACTGTTCAGGAACTAAAGATAGCTGTAGTCCATCTCAGCCTGATGACATCATTAAAGAGCTCATATGCAAACTCAAGTGCATTATGTCCGATCGAGCAACAGTGATGAAAGCATTCGATGACAAAATGGCAAAGTTTAAGAAACACCTCCTGAATGATGAAGATGCCAGCACTCATTTCCTCTTCTACAATGCTCATTTTCTATTGGGCCTGGCAGCAGCAGCCAAACAAGGATTGTTGGCGATAGAGGAAACACTTCAACAAGAAGGAGGTGCTCTGGGACGAGATGCCAGTACAGCTTTTAGCAGCTTCGTTGGTTGCAAAGAGAATTCAGCCTCAAGACTGATAAGAACTTCAGCAGAAGTGTTTGGACCGCGAGGTGACGAAAAGAATGGCTGTCGTCAATACTGGCTGGCATACTGTCACAAAATGAACGTAACATCTAGATTCACTAGTTTTCGTGACAACAGTTTCAACAATTTGTTTGAGAATGCCGAAGCGACAATTTTTCACCGAAAGCATATGTCGGGATTCCTTAAAGATTTCATTCCTCAGACTAATCTGAAATTGAAAAGCGTTTTGCTTGACATCGAAGACAAACGTGTGGTCTCAGAAGTTGTTGCCCTCGCAGTCACTCAAGTTCTTTTGACTGGACCCTATTGAAGCCTCATGAACAGTACCTTGCCATATGGAAGCTTCCCTAAATTTGTTCAATCTATGGACCACGCTGTCTTCAAGTGGAGTGAGGAAGGTTTTACCAGTGACTTGGATCCTGTATTTGAAGACTTCAGTGTCAAGAAAGACATAGTCAAAGAATGCATATCAACAGAGGACTGCGATTTAGATCTCGTCCAAGCAGTCTTCAAAACAATGATGAATAAGTTTTCAATCGTCCTTAAGCGGCAACTTAAAGATTTTCTGCCTGGGGGTATTTATGGAGGTCACATTGTACCTGAAGTACAAAAACTTTTAAACATCTGTCCACTTACCAATCTCACCGGGGAAAGATTATTTGGCGATCTTGATCATGATATGCTTAGAAGAAGAAATGCTTCAACTTACCATAGATCGTCATTGAGTATGTGGAAACACAATACTACCGCTGACTGGATAACAAGGAAGAAATCCCCAGAGAGAGATGCCATCATGGAAGCCGGGGAGAGCAGCCGTAGAAGCAGTAAGAGAGAAGTGAAAAGTCAAATTGGAAGAAACAGATAAAAAGAAGAAGGAAAGAGAAATCAATCAGGCTGAGAAAAATGCTGAATTGTTAGGAAAGATCATTTCTGTGGGAGGATTAGTTACCACCCAAAAGGAACTGGATTACTTATACAGAACTGGAAAAGCTGCAGACCTCAAGGCACAGATCCAGTATAGAAAAATCTTTTTAAAGCAAAGAGATTTAAAAGTCTCTGGAAGTATGAAAATTCTGTACAGCCGTTTGCTCAGAAAGATCAGTGGAGTGTCTGCGGACGAGGATGAAGAACCACCAAAGAAAAGGGCAAGACCATCGTCAAATGATTCAGACTCCGAGTCAGATTCAGAATTGTCTTCCTATTAAAATGTCAGCATTTAAAGTTTTGAAGAAGATGATGACAGTGATTGAAATGTAAATTACATGTATTAAAGAATATAATAAATTTCCTACACATTCTAGTTCACAGCACTTAACCAACGTATCGCTCATCAGATTACATAACTCTTTTATTGATACCGTTTGCAGCAGATCCAGAAATTTTAAAAAGATTTTTTTAAGTTTTCTTATAGAAATAGAAAGTTGACTTCATTGTATTTGCAGAGAGCTTGAAATTTCCTGTATTTTGGTGTTGATTTCATTAAGCTAATATGAGTGATGAATTTTTTGTGAATTATTCCCCTAATTTCATGACTTTACTTATTTCAAACATACTCTCAGACAGACTCTTTTCATAAATTTTACATTGCCTAGAGAGAGCTACATTTCTGTTTGTTGCATAGACCTTGAAATAACCTTTATTTTGGTGTTTAATTCATGTAGCTAGCCCTACTGGTTCATTATTTATGAATATTTAATGTCAATGAAATTTCCAGCATTTTTGACTGAATTGTCCGCATTTTGTGGATTTAGCGTCTTTAGCCATATTCCCATGTCTATAAAATGTTTATTTACAATTTCCTGGGCTGCAAAAAAATTAAGCATCAATTCCAGTAGGAGGTGGTATGGTTCTAAGTTTTTGGGGAGCTTTTAAAATCAATTTCCTGAGATATGCAAGGCCAAAGTTGTGTTTCCAGACTATTTCGCAGCATTTTTCATGACGTTTTGTAAATTTTTCTTGAAGTTTTGGGGGAAATAATGACTGAAATGTGTAATAGAGTATTGTTTTTCTGTTTGCTTCCTCCACAAATGTATATAGAAATTTGATAAATAATCTTATAATTCCTGTACATAGCTTCCATTTTTTTTTTTTTGGTATTGGCCTCAAAACTTGAAAAATTGCTTTTTTTTAAATTGTCTAATTTTTTTTAAAGTTCGTAAAACTTCAAATGTCCATAACTTTCTTATTTTTCAATGGATTTTGATGAAATTTGTTTTATTCTTCATGGTTTGTAAAGCACTTTAAAAATAAAATGAAATGTAACTATTTTTAAGATGGACTTTCAATTTTTTGTCTGTGGTACCTACTTTAACATGGACATGTAGATGCCGTTTCGACCTCCTGTCCGTGGAAACATCTCTTCAACACCAGTATATTGCTCTTGGATTCTTTCAGCAAGATGCCATTGAACATTTTGCTCATTTTAGAATGGCTGCTGGATGTAATTACTACATAACAACCCAAGATGTTGCACATTGTGATAACACTGACAGGGCAAGGCTTATGTTGGAGTCTGAGCAAAATTTTGATTACAGCAATTCAAGCCATAGTTGTGACCTATGCCAAAAGCCAATGACAGAAGGGGGATTATTTTTCATCAATGACATCACCAGCAATACAGCATGCAGAATATAGGCCCATGAATGGATGACTTTATTCTATATTGTGGTCATTTGGTATCCAAGGATAACAAACTGCATGGAGACACACCTTGTCTTCCTGAAGATATCAAAGCCTTCACAGAAACTTTGAATAGAGGGAGGCTTACAACATCCATAACCTGAGCTTTACAATCTTTTGCTCTTTTCCTACAGTTTTTTTTTTTACTTCAATAAGGAGACATGTTGCTTCAAAAAGCTCATAAACAGTTTTAGTGACTTTCCAGCATTTTTCATCAGGATATAATAGATTAACCATCAGTAAGTGCTCTGTCCAGAAACTGATCAAGTCCAAATGTCCAACGCCAGAATGTGGCAAAGAATTTATGGATCATTAATTTTTATATATTTTTTTTGTCTGGTGACTTAAAGCATGATCCCTTTTTCAAGTCATGTCTTAGAAGGTTGCATCAAGCATGTAAAACAGAAAAATATCTTATCCCTCACTATGTGACCTATATAAAAATAAGCTTTCTTTAACGCACTTGCTACGTTTCCCGTATATGTGCGGGAACTGGTGAACGTCACTCTGGACGGATTCCGCACATATACGGGAAAGGCTATAATAATCGATAACTCCATTGTTTTCCCGTACAAGCTACGGGAAACGTTCTCAGACGTCGTTCAAGCTATTTTTGTCTTCCATTTAAAGTTTGACTGAGCCAAAAAGTCTATTTTTAGATCTAGGGACTTTTTCCCGCAGCATGTCATGCTGTGTTGTTCTCAAATGACTTTTCCTCATTGGTAATAGTGTACGTATCACCTCATTGCTTTCTCCGTGTGTTTTGACCGGGCTATGGCTTCAAAGGGACCGCGAGCGAGAAGAGACGTGTTTGATATTTTTGATAACAACTCTGATAGGGAACTGGAATGTGATGGGGATGATTTAGATGTGGACTATGAGCCTGATAAGGATAGAGAATCAGATTTAGAGGATGAAATTTCCGCAGCTTCCACTTCCAAGCCTAGATCTAGATCTAAACATGGTAATGTGGACTCAAACGATGGAACAAGCTCATATAGTAGTTCTACTGCCAGTAGATCTAGTGTTCGTGATTTTCCTTTAATTCCCCATACAGAAGGAAGTGATGTGGATGAGTCTGACAGTGAGTCAAGAAGGAGAGGATGTTGGAAGTCTTGGTAGTAGGTGATGGGGAATGGTCCCAGGACTGAACTGATTTTCTCAACATTCCAGACTATGTGGGAGGGGATGGACTGAACATTATGTCACGGAATGAATTCGTAAAAAAAAAAAGCCGAATACGACTCAAAAGCAACTTTATGTTGTGAAGAACTGGAACACATTGACTCTAAATGAAGTGAATGGCTTCATTCTTATTCTGTAACACATGGGAACCATTACAAAAAAGTCGATTGCGGACTACTGGAGCTGTGAGGAATTCATTGCAAAGGAATGATCTTCCATGGTACATGCAAGTGAAGCCGACGCTCAAGGACAAGCCAAGATAGAACCTTTTGTAAACAAACTCATATCACAATTCCAAACAGCTTTTTATCCCTTTGAAAATATTAGTGTTGATGAAATGGTGATTGGCTGGGAAGGCAGCTTCACCCCAAAACAGTTCAATACAAGCAAACCCCAGAAGTACCATATCAAAACATTCAGACTTTGCGACTCGTTGACTGGTTATGTTTCTGATTTACTTAGTTATTTTTGGAAAGAATACACCTTATCGAGCAAAATGCAAAACAACCCCTCACAGGCGGTAAAAGTTTTTGATCACCTTACAAAGAATCTCAACAGGAGCCATCACATTTTTGCAGGCAGATATATGTCAAAACCCCTAAAAGAATATTTGAAAAACCACGAATTTCACTACACTGGTAACTGAATCCCACTCGACGAGACTTCCCAAAGTCACTCAAGACCCAAAAGCTTGCACCTTCCCCTTCAAAATGATATATGGCACAATATATGAAAGCCTTTCTGAAGGGACATATATCGAAATGTTTATAAAGCAGGCTCAGTGTGCTCTCTGCTCCCTCCGGAATTCCAATTCAAACGTGGAATTTAATCCAGTACGGAAAGAGTTAAAACTCTATATGAACATTTACAGAGAAAGTTTCAGGAAGTATACACACCCAGCAAGAATCTTTCTTTGGACAAGGCCATGCGCTCCTGGCATGGGAAACTACAGTTCAAGGGGTACATGAAAGACAAGCCCATGCTATAGGGCATAAAATTCTACAAACTGTGCGAGGCAAAGTCCGGTTATATCTATAGCTTTGAAATACATGCTGTGGACCAAGCTCTCAGCAACAAACCAACAGACATTGTGTTGCGCCTCATCGACCCTCTTACAAAGGTCACCACTTATTCGCAGACAACTATTATACCTGTCCACCACTCCACGAAGAACTGGTGAGGAGGAATATAAGCTACACAGGGACTGTCCGAGCCAACAGGCTGGGCATGCCAAAAGAACTTGCCAAAATCAAACTTCAAGATGGGGCCATGGAGTATCGCAGAAAAAAAAAATCTTGCGGCGATCAAGTGACGAGACAAGAGAGAAGTCACAGTTTTGACCTCCGCTCATGATCCATCTCAAATGAAGCATGTGGACTCCAGGCACTTCACTTCAGAAATAAGGAAAAACCTGAAGCTGTCATTGACTATTCAAAACACATGTCAGGGGTAGACCACAGTGACCAATCATAGGCATACTTTCCTCTCACTCGTCAAACCGCCAAGTGGCCTATGAAGATGTTTATGCGTCTGCTGACCGTGTCAGTAATCCAGGCCTCAATAATGTTCAACAAGATTCAGACAATCAACAAGAAGAAAGTGCTGCCTCTTCCCATTTTTGTCAAAAAGCTTGGGAGGGAACTGAAAGACAACTGTGTCTCTAGACAAACGCCGAATAACCCCATGCCAAATCAAGTAACGAAACCGAAAACTTTGTTTCCACTTGATCTCACAAACTTTCATTACCTTGTCTCTTTGCCATCAACACAATCTAAAGCCAAACACAGGCGTGACTGTGAAGTCTGTTATGACAAGACTGCCAGCCCTTGTGTTTCAGGGAAACAGAAGAGGGCGAAAGAAACAAGTTACTGGTGTGCCATCTGTAAAATTCCACTTTGTGTGGAGCCGTGTTTCCACCTTTTTTATAATCAGACAATCTATACCAAGGACAATTGAGTGTTTTTTTGTTTGAAACATTTCTTTATTCTTGTTTCAGGACCTTACAAGAGTTATCTTCCCAAAAAAGCAACAAAACACACAGTATTGAGTTCATACATGTTTTAATTCTGTTCAATACTGTGGATTACAAAATTTTTCTGAAATTGAGAATAGGACCCTTTTTCAAATTATTGCTTCAAAAAAAGTATGGAAGGTAAACTGTATCTGGTTTTTTTATATTTCAAGATGAAAGGTTGAATATTTATGTACTAAAATGTGAAAAGCATAGCCTAAATAGTTATTTTTCAGTCTAAAATTGAAAAACCCCTAAAAACCCCAGTACTGGGTGTATGTCAGGTCAAAAAAAAGCTCAGTAGCGAGTGAGTTAAAATCTGAATTTTCTTCCAAGTAAATATTCTTCTGTGAAATTGACTAGACATTTCTTGAGTTCCAAATATGGAAAATCTTTATGTGATTCTTCAGAGGAACATTGCAAAACTGTGCCACACCTGGATTTGCCTCTGGACTGGTAGCATTGGTACAAAAGAGATGTATCATTTTTATCAAGAAAATTTGACAATTTAAGATAAAAATAAAAAGCGCCCAAATGCCTGTCTCCTTTACCATTCAAACCTTCCAGCTCAAAGCACCATTAAAAGCAGGTGAGGAGCCAAGCAGGTAAGGAGCCATATTAAAAATAATGTCACTGACATCGGAGGCATCTTTTTATCTCGAACTATGTTATCAAGTTTCAACTGTCAGATTTGTAAGGTATGATGCTTTTAGATCTTTCATCCTGAAAGCCCCAAATGACAAAGTAAAAACAAAATTGGGGATATCCCCAAAACATAAAGCTCAACTTCCCAAAATGGATAAAGATCACCTGTCTGTCAACAGCATGCTTGCTGTTGCATTTCCTGACAATTGGTTCACGTTGATTTTGGGTATTCAGGAAAAATCGCGAGACCATAACCCTTTGAACCCGTAATCCCGATATTTCGGGATAGCTCTTAGAAGTCTATATCCCGTTATCCCGATATATAGGG
>JAOWAY010464993.1:0-19555 GCA_028565895.1 Goniobranchus geometricus | reverse complement strand
AAAGAAATCCCACAAATTCTTTATTTCAAATAATGAATCACAGTGAAGGTCCACATCTTGCCAGACAGAATTACAAAAGGTAATCCAGTGTCATTAGAATTTTTAACATTTCTTAACGGTACCCACAACATATAAACTAAAATGATATGTTCTCTTGTTCATCAAATGCTTGTGCCTGGTTTTCTTCATTATCTTCATCATCTTCATCATCAGTCTGAGGTAGTAACTGCATCACTTTATCTTTATTCTCTTCTCCCTCATTGGACACTGTCATAAATTTCAGTTCCTTCTCCTCATTATCATCTTTTGACTGCATGAAATCATATCCAGGATATATGCCATGTTTATATTCTAAATGCTTTTGCAACTGCCATTTGCAAGTATGGCTAGATTGACAATATGAACAGTGAAAAACGTCACCATTGTGTCGCCGCATGTGTCTCTTTATGTTGTTCTTGTGCCGAATTATAATTCCACAAACATTGCAACGGAAATATTTGGTAGGAGCAACAGGAACTTGAAATGTTTGGGGGTTGTTGCCACCACTTGTAGTAGGTGGACGTTGAGGTGGAGGTGCATGAGAAGGAGTGATAATACCTGCAAGGACAAATATTGGCATTCTGTCACACACTCATTACCAATTTATGTACAGCCAGACATCAATGTTGTATAAATGTTTTTTGAGGGAGGGTAAACTTTCATTGTTTGCACAAATCTCTTTTGCATTCGCCTTTTTTTTTTAATCACAAAGAGGACAATTCAAAGTTTTAAAACATCACAGATGAAGCACACATTGTCATCTCTTCTTAAACACAAAAAAGAGCATGTAAATATTGCTTATTCATTTGTGTCGACATAAGAAGTGATAAGCAAAGTAATGTCATTACCAGAATGAATGGTGAGGAACAAGATAAAAGTGTGGTGAGAACAGGGTTCATCACACCAGCATTGTTTCCGCACTACATGGTTTGAAAATGATAGCAAGATAAAGACTATCGAACATTTAATAAAAACCAAGAAAAATAAAATTCAAAAGATGAAGATAAGAAACTTTACTGCACCTCCTTTCTCTCCCATCCCCATCCCCCAGCGTTCAAATTCTAGTTCTGATTAGATGGACACACACTTTGATTGGTATAATTTTATAAATACACATGGAGACGCTGATGTAAGTAAAAACATTTAAATTTTAAATGAAAGTCTAATATCTATGAATGAGAAATAAATACGGAAATGATTTCAAAAGATATGGGAATTAAAAAAGAAGGTGAGGCAGCAAAAAGATAAGGTAGAGGGCAGTGACGAGAACAATTTTATATGCCTTAAACAGACAAAAAATTCATAAAACTGGCAATCTTTGCATGATACAGCAGTGATTCACTTTACTGAGGGGAAAAGAAATTCTTGAACAACTATATGTATAACCATCAACCCACAAAATAGCACATGTGACATGTACTACTTGAATTCATCACTTAAATGGTTTTTAAATACACTTATCCACTCATCAAGGCATATATTCAATAGGACAAATAAGTTTCTGGTATTAGTGAAAAGAAATAAGTCAAAGTGTATTAAAGTTAGAGTACAAATAAAAGAGTATGTTGTAAAACTGTGACTCTTCATGATGACACAACATTTCGCAAAACACAAATGATACCAAAACATGTACACTGAGATGAAAAAAAGAATTCTTCCATGTAAGAGACAAACAAGACAACATTTCACATTTTAAAGCATCGATGAGTGAGACATGGCGACATAATGGAAATTGGAAATTCACTTATGTCCATATGAATTTTTGAAAGAGTACGAATTCCTTCTACAACCCAAAATATAGAAATACAGGAAAACAATGGCTCTCACTGATCCCATTATAATACAATCTAGTAAAAATGACCAAAAGTACAAGCACTTACTTCTAGGATTTGGAGGAGGTGGAATATGGTGTTGACCAACATCAACTTGAGAGGGGTCTTGAAAAGACTGGGGCATGCCTGTAATGTCGCCACCACCACTCCCAACAAATGACTGGCTTGGGGCATTAGGATGATACCCCATCGGGTAGTTTCCACCACCTTCCCCACCGTTGTTTTCTTGCAACATATTTCCTGGATTTGTGGATGGATCTATGAGACAAACCAGGCAAGATAAAACAACTACCAACTTCTTGAACAAATTGTTAACAATACCTAATTTTTGTAAAAACATTTTCAATTTAATCTTTTCAAATCCTTATCAATACACATAGGATGCAACTTATGTGAAATTGATAACAAAAAGCTAGGGTATCAACTCCCCCAGAATTCTATCAAGAAATCTTCCACAACCTTCTACCAGAAGAGAGGTGACTCAACATGAATTTTGCCTTGCAAAAAAATCTTTATCACTGTATCTTAATACGTCTATTATTTTGGGAAGAAAAAGAAAAAAGTCAACTTAAATCATTCAATCTCCTATTACATCAAATTCAGTGACATGTTCTTAGAAAGTATTAAAAATGTGTAAAATGTGCAAAATTCAACATTTCTCCAAGAATGTCAGGACTTGGAACATCAGCTAATATCCCCCCCACCGAGCTTTATCATCCAAGACGAGATATCAACATTTTTTTAAAAAGGGCATCAGATCTGTCAGAAAACCATTGAGTAAGGAGAGAAAACAGAACGTATAGCTCTCTGGGCTTTTTGACAGTACCATTCAGACCAAAGTGAAGATGTTCTCTCACTTTTCAAGCCTTTTCTTTTTTTAATCTGTCTCCACTTATTGGCAGCAGTCAACATGGGACAAAATTTAATTTGCTTCTTTCCCCCTTTTTGACATTCATGCAAAGTACCAAATCCAATTAAACACAAGCTGATTCAATTCTTGTAATAAGCAGTGAATATCACTTGATCTGCATATCATGATTATTTTTTTTTTAATCAAGATAAAACTGGTTAGGAAATAAGAAAACATATTTCATAAATTAACAGAAAATAAATGTGTCCAATAGCTTGGTAATTTCAAAGGACTTTCACTTCCGATCTACTGCATTTGAAGCCTTGATTCTGTTATATCTTCTGGGTGGCAAAACATATTGTTACTAAAGGAACACATAAATTCCATTACACAAAAACACAAACAAAGATTGTCTATACCTTGATGAGGTCGGACTGCAGCATTACTTCGATGAGCAGCATTCCTTTCAGCATATTCCTCTTTCACAAATGTCACGTCTAAATCCAAATCCTCCTCATCTTCCGGACCCATTCCTGAACTTTGATTACTATCTCCTCCAAAGAATTCACTCTGAGGATTGCTGTAATGTTTTGAATTGTCCCTGTTGGTAGGATGGTGCTTAGCAGGATTGTTGCTGAAGTATGGCATGGCTGATGAAGATGATGATTGTAAAGTGGTATACTTATAGGGATGCTGACTGTAATTTCCATTGTGCTCCCTTTTCCGTTTCCCTGGATTCTGAGGTGATGATGAATGTGATGAGTGATGACTCTGGGCCCCTGACAAAACATTGCTAATATTGGTAATGGCTGACTGGAGTCGAGTGGTCCCTGATGGAGACATTTCTCCTAAGTTTGCTGCCAGCTTATCCTCAGGATCCTTTTCATTGAGTATAAGAGTATTTTCTGGTTTCCCTTCAGCATGAAAACTCTTGCTGACAAAAACAGTTGCATTTTCAGCATTTTTACAAACTTTTTCTTTAACAACGTAGTCAAATGTTGAACCACTGTCAATATTGAGGTATAGATGACCAATTATTTCAATTCCGTCATCAAACTCCACATATCCATGACAGAGTGTCTGAAGGGACTTCACAAGGGCTGCAATAAACTTGTTTGCGGATTCGCTATTCATTTTTGATGAAATTGAACCTAAAACAAAACAGAAAATATAGAAGGTACATTCATTGAAAAGTAACCAATATTATGAACCTCATCTAAAACAATTAATGGGTAAATACATAAAAATTAAAAATATATTGAACAGAAAGATGCAGCAAAAGAAGCTACATTTCACAGTAATATAATAATGAAAGAATGCAGCGATAACAATTTACCAACATGGTCAAAGAGTGACTGGAGTATCGGTATCCAACAGGTACACACAAAGGTGAACAGTTGAATGAGCCAAACAAAGGCGAATGTTTAGACTCAAGACACTGGTTGCTGTAAGGGGAAGCCGCTTTTCAATCGATAACAAAGTTATGATCCAGAGTAGACTTTAAATGCTTGCAATTCCACTGACGATTCTTTAAATTATCAAAACAAAGCTGGGAAGATTCTAGGGCAAAATATTTAAATAACCTGCAAGCCAAATGGTGCTTTTTACATAAGGCGTAAATAGAGAACTCTATTTCCAAGTGCGGAATATTACAATTTTCCATGTAATATGGTCAAGGTTCTTTATGGTGTATGTAATCCAAACGGGCTTCAAAGGCAACATGGCCATACGTTATATAACTATCGTACTTCTTCATTTTAGCCAGGCAGGTGATATATGTATATATGACAGTAAAGGTATTAATTTGCTAATACTTCTAAAAATGTCTTCAGGGATGAAAAGTAACGTTTGGGGTGGCAGCGCTAATCCCTTTACCATTAACTCATTTCATGGCCTTGTAGACATCTACATCTTAGAAGCCTGCCCGATGTCAATTTTTAAACTCCATCCATCTTCTACTTCATCCCCACATATAAAATTATTACTTATGATTTAGATCTAATAAATTGTGAAGAAATAAGCACGAAAGCCATTCCATTTACTCAACTGAGACTTTTCTCCTCTGATCTAAATTTAGCAGAGTCAGTGACGTCACAAAGGGATCAGTGCAGAAATGTATTGGAAGTCACAGTCATACAGCCCAGAAGGATGCATTGCATGGCAAAACACAAAAATGATAGTTAAGTCTGCCGCATATATACCGTTGAGAAGTTAATATACCATATATTACAGACTCAATTTAGCTGAATTCTGCCTTCACAGGGTTATATCAGGGCATTTCCACTCAGATCTGTCTTGCAGTATTAATATTGTCCAATGTGCATGAAGAGTTTTTGGCATGATATTTGGTCGAGAGAAATGGCAGCAATGGGAACTGTCTTATTCTGGCTAGCTTTTTGTGATTTCTTTCCTTCATTACGACAACAATCACGGGAAGGATAGTTTTTCGGAATGAGCTTCTCTTTCATGCTTGGTGAAAAGATCAATCAGGCGAGTGTGATCTGCTTAATATATTTTTTTTCTCTTTTTTTCCTGATCAGCAGGGAAATAGATCTAGTCATCATTCGAGATGGAATATATGATACCAGAGAGAATTAATTTTTTGGCCAGAGTTGGGACTGTCAACTAACATTTACACTACTCAATTCAATTTGAAATGACCATAAAAAAAGGAAGCATGACAATCGTTTCATGTTATGCAATGTATGTCCAAAGAGCCGAAAAATCACGTTAAACACAGCAAAGATCGGGGGTGGTGGGGTCGGCAAATACGGAACAAGTCCATTGTATATGGAATGGATGGTAGCTGTACAATTTTATCTTTGAAAAAATTAGCGCAGGGAAGATTACTGTGCATCTTTAGCTCAATTAAATTTTTGCCTACACATACATATTAAAAAACTGATTTATCATTTATGCAGACATGTTGAATGCAGACAGATGAGTAAATATGTGCCTTTCACTAAAATCAGTGTGTGTTCTTTCACTAAAATCAATGTGCGTACTGACTAAAGTAAAAATAGAATTTAAAAAATTTGTTTTGTGCCAATTCCACCTCACTTCACATGGACTGATCCTGTCCCTTGCCAATGACATACTTGAAAACTTGGATTCAATTTTATGCAGTTTGGCTTTCAATTTTTGGTTTGGATTTGTGGATTATTTTTGGATTACAAGGAAAAGGTTATATGGGTTGACATAATTCGGATTTTTGGAATTTTTAACATCTTTCTTTTTTTAAGTCTTATGGGTTGAAAAAAAAGTAGACCCAGACTACTATTGAGGAGTGCTTGAAAAGGAATTCTAACACAATACACATCTAGAGATACATGTAAATGTATCGAAGAGACCAGTTTCCAGCACACTATAAATCTAGGTTTACATAGATCCACTGATCTACCTTTACATAAGGTTGTGTTCTAGATCTAAATCTAGAATTTATTGGAAAGAATAATGTAGCTGTAGATCAGATTACCTTTACCTCCTCTAAACTAAAACCATGCCGATCTACAAAGTAGATGGAGCTACAGAATCACTTTCATTTCATAATTCTAGATCAACCCCCATCCCTATCCCCCAAATGCCAGTTTAATAATCTTCAATTAATGCTGCCAAATCCCGCAATCCTGCTTAGTTTAAGAAGAGGGCTGAAAGAAGATAAGCTTTATGTTTATGAAGCGAACGAGAGGACTTGGAATTTGTCCACAAGAAGACAAAGTTATCTTCTATGGTCCTGTTGTGCTGAATGGTTGCCCTCCCTTTACAATTCCAGAAATTGTTGATATCAATGTTGCTTCTGATTTGTGCAAATATAAGCTTTAATGATCACCTGTCCGCAATATCTTTATGTTCCTGTTTTTACATTGATTTTTCTCCAAGTAACCTTTTGTTTTACACATGTGGAATAGATAAATTTGTTTTTGTTAGGGCTCATGTCCTGACAGTGATTACACTTTATCTGACGGCACCTGAATTTTGTTTTCTCTTGGGTCATGTATTTTCAGAAATGTATTTCATTGATAGTATGATGTAAAAAACGGACTGACCTTTTCTGTTCCGCCAGCTACCACTTTTATTATGTACATCAAATGTGCACATAAAACATTTTCAATCAAATGCATGTCTTTCTTGGTAAATGTACTGCATATTAGGGTCGTGTAAAGAAAACTCAATCAACTTTATTTTAATTTACTCTGCAAGTGATTGTCTGATGAAAAGTGGTATCTGAATGTCCCCTCAGTTACCACTGTCATGTGTCGACTGAATTACACAGTATAAATTGTACCAATCACCACTCCATTCAGGTACTGTTGCGGAGTTAAGTATTTGAAGGAGACAAAAAGAGTCCACAAATTTTCCTTTGAAATTTTGAAGTCAGTGTGATGAGTTTTACTAGTCTAACAAAGAAATACAGTTAAATATAGAAATGTTTTAAAATGTCCAGCTGGGTAGGCCCTCAACAAATGACATGGCTCTACTTGCCAGAAAGCATGGCATAATGTTGTGGAGATATGGCAACAGGGAATACAATGAGTTTAAACTGACATTGTGTCCTCAGTATTTTATCACTCCATGAATGTTAGAAACACTTCAGTCAACTAAATCAATGGACAGATGCAGGAAAAAGAAAGTTAAAATCAGGTCATGACATATTATTCTCTGGACAAGATGATGACTTACACTTAAACAGGGTTGCTCTCATCCTCTCCAAGAAGATTATATCAACTTTGCTAGAATAGGAGCCAAAAGGAGACAGACTATTGAGGGCAAGATTCAACTCTAAGTTTGCAAAGCTGACAGCCATTGTATGCTATGCCCCTCAAGAAAAAAAAAGTCCTGAAGAGAAAGAAGAATTTAATGACAAACTTACCCAGCTGATACAACAGACGCCGAAACACGATGGTTCTGGGAGATTTAAATACCAAAGTAGGCAAAAACAACCATCTACATGAAAGTCAGCGAAAGACGAGCAAACTTTTGCATGGAAAATAACCTCATAACTGGAGGAACCCTCTTCAAAAACAAAAGACACGTGGACCTCACTTGATAGCAGTACACAAAACCAGATAGACCATATCATGATCAATAGAAAGTGGAGAACTTCCGTGGAAAATATGAGAACAAAAAGAGGACCTGGTATAGGAAGCGACCATGAACTATTAGTTTGTAAACTGAAACTTAAACTGAGAAAAGCAAAGAGAGAACAATCTAGACAAATGAAGTTTAATGTTAGAAAACTGAAAAACCCAGAGACGGCCGAGAAATTAAAACTTGAAATATGAAACAGATTTGAGGTCTTGCAAAATGAACAAGAAATAAATGTAGACAAATATAACCAGGAATTCATTGAAGCAAGCAACAAGATTCTTGGGCACTCAAGAAGAAAGAACAATGGATATCTGATAGATCCTGGGACCTAATCAAAGAAAGGAAGAAAACAAAACAAAGACTGCTTGAAGCAAAATCACCCAGATTGAAAGAACATAGAAGAAAGGAGTATGTTTCGCACAAACAGCCGAGAAGGCCACAGAGAGGAATAACATGAAAGGTCTATTACTATATCAAGTGACCAAAACACTTTCATCCACCTTGAGAAATGAAGTTCCCATCAGAGATGCAAAAGGGAAAAGACTAAAAATTGAAAAGGCACAAATGGACAGATGGAAACAACACTTCAAAACTATACTTAATAGGGAAGCACCTCGGCTTAGAACTCAGATAAAGGAAGCAGAAACAGATCTAAATATAAACACTGACCCTCCAACCGTAGAAGAAATAAAGAAAGCCATCAAAAGTTTAAACAACGGCAAAGCTGCAGGAGGAGACCAAATAACTGCAGAAATATTTAAAGCTGAAGGAGAATTTACACCCGTTTTGCTCGAAAAACTTTTCATTGAGGCATGGAACTCTGAAGAAGCACCAATGGCTTGGAATAGGGCCCATTGTTAAACTCCCCGAGAAAGTAAACCTTGCGGAGTGTGAAAATTGGAGAGGAATCATGCTTCTCTCAATTACAAACCAGGTATTCAGCAGAATTATTCTGGATCACATCAACTCAGTGGTTGAGCCAACACTTAGAAAACAACAGGCAGGCTTCTGAAACGGGAAGTCCTGCACAGACCACATTTTTACTTTTTAAAAAGGCAAATTTTTGAACAGAGTCAGGAATGGAATGCCACCTTATATACTAATTTTATAGACTTTGAAAAAGCTTTTGACAGCCTTCACCGCCCAGCCTTACGGGACATCATGAGACATTATGAATTACCACCAAAAACTACAAATATTGTCTACCATAATTTCAGCGCAAAAGTTATTTGCGGACAAAAACTCTCTGACTGCTTCAGGATAGACACAGGTGTAAAACAAGACTGCACTTTGACACCGTTCCTGTTCCTGTTAGCCATAGACTGGTTAATGAAAACATCTGTTGATAAGGGGAAAACAGGACTTCCGTGGGCATTTACAGAAATTCTCGAAGACCTGGATTTTGAAGATGATATTGTCATACTATCACAGAAATTTGTAGATCTACAAAACAAATCTCAAAAACTGTCACAGAATGCTCAGAAACTAAGCCTGAAAATAAACGCTGGCAAAACCAAAACAATGAGAATGAACAGTAGACAAACACAAACCTTTAAAATTGATGGAGCAGATGTAGAGGATGTGCAAGATTTTGCATACTTGGGCACCAAAATCTCCCAGAACAGAAATGCCCAAACCAAAATAAATGAAAGACACTTACAAAAGGTAGAAAAACCTTTGGAATACTAAAATAAAATCCAGGAATTCAAATCAAATATCTACAAAAAACAAAATAAGAGTCTTTAAAAGTAATGTTCTGTCAGTCCTACTATGTGGAGCTGAATCATGGAAAACCACAGAAGATATCAGACAGAAACTTGATGTCTTCCAAAGTAAATGTTTTATAAAAATCTTTAAGATATTTTGGCCAAATAAAATCACAAATGAAGACCTCCTCAAAAAGGCAGGGATGGAACAAATATCCATCACAGTTCAAAAAAGGAGATGGAGATGGCTCATGTCATGTACTCAGAATACAACCTCAGGCACTTCCATCTACTGCCCTGAGATGGACGCCCCAAGGTCAAAGAGGGAGAGGCCGCCCCATTGAAACATGGCGAAGAATGATGGAAAAAGAGATCGAGCAGAAGGGATGGACATGGAGTGAAGTCAGAAAGAAAGCGCAAGACAGAGAACTTTGGTGTTCCCAAGTGTTGACCTCGTGTGTCACTGAACACAACATAGCTTCATTAATGATTGTACATCAAGTATAAACTATGCTGTTTGCTAAGCACCCAGTTTTTATAGCTTGTACAGTACTGGCGCCTTAACAACACGCCATCTAAGAACACGGTCCACCTTCCTGCAAGGTTTTCCAGACAACAGAATTTTTTCTATATAAATTGGCCCCTTAACGACACACCCCATCCGGTTAACAACACGATTTTGAACAGAAACTTTTCAAACATCTAGATATCTTTCTTTTCATGTTACATCAGTGTGATTTTTTTAATCACCTGCGACATTTATGAAAATGTCCTGCCAAGTGTAAGCATTCACTTTTTTTTTCTTATGCTGTGAAAGGGGGGGGGGGGTGGAGGATGGTAACTGTCTGGTTCCTTCACATATAACCAATTTGAATGTGTTTCTTCTGGTGATCAAATATTTAATCATTCATTACCTTTACTTCCACTATTATCGATCCCATTGGTTTTATGCAATTATTATGTGCTGCCCAACATACTGCACTATCAAGGAGAAAAACCACAACACTCAGCAGGCTGAAGGAGTCTGGGCTATCGTTCCTGTCAGTGCAGACCGGCCGAGTACAGCTATTGAGTTAGTGCAAACCAGTCCAGTAGAAAAAAGCATTTCACTTTGTCAGAGCAAACCGGCCAAACGCATAATGAAAGCTAAATCGGCTGGCTACCGACAAAATCAAGTGTCTACACATTTAGGAAAAATATCAACAATTTCTCATGCTTTTTCCCATACTATCAAAAGTTGATGTGTACTGTAACTCTGTTAAAGATCTTGACCGTCTCAACTTATTTTTAAGCAATGTGTAATTTTTTTTTTACCTCTCCTGTAATATTTCCATTTTTGTAGTCGGCTGCTTTGCGCTTGACACCATCGATATGGACTTTCAAACAGCTGTCGACAGTTTTCCCCACCACCACCTTATCAGTGCTGCAGAATCAAAACAAGCTCCTGTCACCAGCAGTATACCACGGGAGAGTGTACTGGGACTGATACTCTTTGTCTTGTCAGTGCATCAGTGATCTCCCTACTGTAGTCAAAAGCTCTCTGAGCCTCCCCCTTGGCGACACTAAGGTCTTCAACCGCAGTGATGAAGCTGGTGCAACGGTGATCCTAGAAGACCACCTCAATAACCTGCAGGACTGGTCCAACAAATGGCAACTCAAATTTCACCCTGAAAAATGCCATGTCCTAAAACGTCGCTACAACAGATCAGAGGCTGTGTATAAAGATGTCAACAAAGATCGAGCATGGAGAGGACAATGACAGCAACCTAACAGAAAGTGAGGTGGAGAAAGACCTGGTTGTCCGCATCGACAATAAGCTTCGCTTTCTCCGACAAAACACCATGTCAACCACAAAAGCAAACAGGATTGTAAGAATTATTAGGAGAACTTTCGATTTCCTTACATTTGACGCATTCCTGCTCCTGTTCAAGGCTATGGTACGGCCACTCTGTTTGGCAGCCTCAACACATGACACTCTGCAAAGAAGTGGAGGATGTCAAATGACTTGCCACAAAGCTACTATTAGACCTCCAAGGCAAACCATACTCTGAACAATTGGCCACACTCGATCTCCTGGGTCTAGAACACTGGAGGAAACAGGGCGACATAATAGATGTCTATAAATACCTAACAAGCCTCTACAAAACCTCCAGTTCTCATCTCGCCCTCAATGAATACTCTAAAGACTGCAGAAGAAGCCACAGCCTTAAGTTGACAAAGCCACAACACAAACTCAGTGTTAGGGCACAGATGTACTTCTATTTTCTATTGATTACTTTCTTTTCCGGTTAGTCCTTTACTTAATTTCAACCCCAATACTCACAAGCATTAAACGATACTAATATCATCAATTGACATAAAGGGCAGGCCTGTTCAACTTCTTTAACATCAACCCCTACTAGGATACAATAGAAAATGGGGGGCGCCTTCGGGGTTACTCCCGCCCCTACCTTCTGGTGAGCCAACTTTTTGGACTGAGTTGAGGAATCGCAGCATTGAAGTACAAAATTCATGGGGAACCAAAAACAAGTTTTGCCACTTTTGTAAAAAGTCTTTTGGTAAACAAAAAACGTCAGCTTTCTGTGTGGCAAGCAAATAAGTCTCAAAATGGCAGCCTAGCAGACTGGAAGTCTTCAATCGAGGAGTGCCAGGTCTATGGAACTCCTAGCCTGACAACGTTGTCAATGCACTTAGACAAGAGGAACTAGGAGACACTCCTTCCTCTCATTAAGAAGTTTGTCTTGCCGGTTCCATCATCTACAGCGATGCGTGGAGCCAATCAGACTCTCAGTGAGTGTAGTTACGACCATGGTGTTATTAACGACAGTGAGTTTTTTCGTCGACATGGAGAACCCTGACATTCATATACGGAATGTGGAACGGCTATGGAGAGACCTGAAGGAGTGGGTGAAGCGACCGGGAATCCGATCCGTGTATCTCCAACAGTACATGGCGAGGCATCTCTTTATCAACGCAACACCTTCCAGCAAGCGACACCATATGTTCCTAGTGCCATTAGGGCTGCTTTATCCACCGCTCTCTGACCGGAACCAACCCATCCCACTGACAACATCGAAAGAGACCGCACCGTCCGACTCGGAGTAAGTATACAACCGGAAGCTTGCAGGTGGGACAACAGGAGGTGAATTGGCGCTCAAAGGAAAGAAAACCCTTGATTAAACCACGTAATGGCTTTTTTTTTGTGCTCTTTTTGTGATTTACAGCCGGGGTTTCCGCCTCCCCCCCCCCCCTAATGGTAATAGGCACCTTAATCTAAAACGGGTGGTTTCAGGGGGGGGTCCCACACTTACGTCATCAATAGTGTCAAAAAAAAAAAAAAACACTCTCTGTCAATTGTCAGCATTACAGGACCAAAAAAAAAAAGTCCGAAATCATCACAAAATAGCACAAAACACTGCAAATATTATGTAATATATACCATGAAAATTATTAATTTGTGGCGGTTTTCAATGTTATATTCGTGCTCAGTGCACTAAAAACATAGGAAAAAACATTGAGAAGCTGCCATATCACCATGGGGAGGTTAAGTAAATTTTTACCAAAAAAAAAAAAAAAAGAGAGAAACAAACTCAAACCCTTCATCACAAAGGCATCCACCAACTACCATGCAAAAAATCAACTTCCCTGGGTGAAAAAGAGAAAGAGAGAGAGATAAATAGAGAGATAGATATAGGGCTGGCTGTCTTTATTGACGACACCAACCAAATCTTTGTAGATTGTTGAGGAATCTTCATAAATGACTTAAGTTTCAGCACAAAACCAGGGAGAAGAAGATCGAATTAGATCACTCTTAACTGTTCTTTGAACAGCATTTATGTGTTTGTATGAATTTTTGATTCAGGATAAATTTTTCATTGTGAATGTAACCCAGGGATTGGAATTTTGTGGATTTTTTTGTATTTACAGGGTTTTTTTTCACCAACATTTTTCTCTAGAATTTATTTATGTTGTACTGGCTATGTTATTCAGAGTACTGAAACGTGAGTTCAGCCACCGTGAGGATGTTGCTGGTTTATTTGTTTTTTTTAAGGTTTGTTCCCATCCCTGATGTAACCATCATGTGTTGCTTACTTATATATTAATGTTATTGTTTCTGACTCACAATTTTTGTACAGCAGTGTAATTGAGCGCCTCGTTGGAGTTTGGCATTTTATAAAAATATGTTGTATTCATAGAGGAGATAGGGAAAATGCAGAAAAATGGGTGCTTTTTGTTTCGTTAGCCCAGAACTTGCCTAACCTAATCTGCCATCTAGTTATCGAACATTTTTGATAGTAACTTGGCTGATGATAGTCTTGGTCTAGATGAAGTGAGTCGGTTGATCAGCATTGATTCAGTTTCTGTACCTCTTCAGTAAAGCGTTCAATATTTTCATTTTATTTGTTACTCCAGGCTTATCAAACTAATTCTTCTTTAAAAAAATATGACTTGGTCTAGATCTGAGTAAATGATGATGACTTTTATTTGGAAAATCTTGTTAAATATTAATTTTATAAGGCTGTAAGTATGAAAATGTATGCAAAACTGTACATATCAAGTCTATATATCTAGTAGTAAACCCTTCGCATTATAAATAGAAATGACATGTAGCTGGGGCATATGGAAGAATAGCTGATTTTACCATAGCAAAATTACTGTGGGTACCCCTAGGCGAACAAAGAGCAAAAAAGCAATTTTATTCAAAACAATTAAGGGTCAAAAAACAATTTTGATGAATTTAGAATAAATACTTAAAAAACAAAATTAGGAAGTCAAGTCTTCAAACTACCTCAATCAAATGTAAATTACCACCTATAGGCTCTTCCTATTTCCCTGGTAGTCAAATGAGATTGTGAAATGACCTGCCTATTGCATTGAAACTCGATGATGGTGCTAAAGATTTCAAAAAGCAACTTAAAAACATCTTTTTTAAGACATACTTCATTGAATTTTTCAACAAACAGAAATATGCACCCTGACAAATCCTCAGCTTATCTGTCAGTCAGTCACCCATATGAAGACTAGACAATATTTTCGTAGAGCTTTAAAATACATAAAAATCTCAATCCAAAAGAGATTGAATATCCAACCTCTGGAAAATCTACACTATGGTGGTACTAGGGTGGATTTCTATATCGCTGATTATCATTATCACGGACCTGGAAGTAGAAAGATCTGTATGGCAAAATATTTGGTTGGACTCTTTCTCTGTCCCAATAGGGTTTTCTTTTTTATTTCATGTTTTTGAAGAAATGAAGGGTTCCAATTAGGTAATTTTGTACATAGCGATGTAGCATACAGAGTACCGGTAAGTATTAGGTAAGTAAGGACCTCTTAAACCAAAACTCAATAACAGTGAACCACGATCACTGAATAAACCTGAAGTTTTTAATCCAGTCGCAATTCCTATAGAATACCTTTAGAACCTTTTATTTATTAGAAGATCTTGTCTTATGATACCTTATCAAGGAAGCTGAACAGTGATTGAAATACGAGTGAAATTTATATTGTTATAATTTATATGTTTTTATTTCTATGTTGATAATTGCTTTCCCCAGGAAATAAATACCAGTCAGTGAGATGAGTTCTGAGCAGACCTCACCCCTATCTGGGACATCCACTCTTTCCAATGGTATTCAAGTTCATCCTCGGCAAGGAATCAGCACCATCAATTCCAACCCATCTCTTTCCAACATCAACACTCCTCTAGTCAACAATGGCCCAGCAAGCTCCTCAGTCATTTCATCCACCTCAAGTCCTGTTCTTCCCAGATCTCAGCCATCCCAACCTGAACAAATCATTGTGCCTGTTGGCAATGTGAGTTATAAAACGCAAAGATTTATTGTTTGGTAGGAGAATGTCACATAAATTATTTTAATATAAATTCATGCTTAACTTAAAGAAGGCCTGAAAGTGTACATATATACAGACTGTCTTATCAGGAGAAAGGAATGATAGAATCTCACACCAAATGTCTGTTGAAAAATGTATACCACTTTAAATTTCAATTTGTCATCATAATCTGGAGAGCTAATTTACCCTGGTGGAATGGAATTATACATGCCCCTAAACAAATGTTTTCCATCCCTTTTGTTTATTTCACTCTCCATTGGCCATGTTGACTTCTTTGTCAAGCCATACTCACTTGTGAATGTGTTTCTCTAAGGTTTTGATTGGGGGAGGTTTGGTTCTCCGTAATATGGCCGTGCAGGAGCACCAAGCGCCTGTCAACCTAGCCCGAGAACCGAGTTGCAATTATGTCAGGACACATCCCACTTCTTATCAGCACGTAGAAAGATGCGGCTTGATCATGACTGGATCATCAAAGCATACTAAAAATACTATATACATATACTTTGTAATGTTGGGATTGTAACTTTTGTAGAAAGGGAGGTAAGAAGATTGAATTAAAAAAAACAACCCAAACCATAATTTGCCCCATAACTTAAATGCTATACTTTATTTTTCCTTCATATTCATAAGTAATTGAAAAATGGTTAGAATGTAAATCATAAACACATCTGGAAAGAGAAGATTCATTTTGCAGTATTTTTAGCTTGGGTCAGTGCCCCTAGCATCAGTGACCTTTTCAGGGGGCGGGACATTAGGCCAAGTGTGACAGGCAGTCAGGTAATTGACAGTATTGTGACTTACATTTCCAGTCCCATATTTATGTCTTTACAAAGGACATTGACATCAAGGAAGGTTGGTTCTATGAACAATTCTCTGTAACATCTGGTAAAATTCTGTTACAAATAATCTAAGTTTAAATTTATATCAAAACAATTTGCTGAAGAAATTATATTCCCGTCGTCAATTTTCACTACTTAAATGCTCACTGTTGGACTGTCTTTCACTTTTCCAAAGTCAAAAGTAACCGTATTTTCTTGTTCCTTTGCATCGTTTGCCTGTAATGATTACCTCCGCTTTCTTCCAATACAATCATAACTTTTACACCAAGGACTGTCTCATAACCCAGTGGAAATCATCACTCCTCCTTGGTCCAATACATTACAGTTTGAGCAATTGAATGTAAAGCTGGGCATACAGACAGCAATCTTACAAATGCCTGCAACAAAATACAGTTGAACCTGCCCAAGATGACCACCGAAGATCACCTTGGACAAGTGGTCGTCTTAAAGAGATAGCCGTTGTAATATGCAAGACCAACTACCCAACCTCCCCCATCACCGGAAGAATTTCTTCTTGCTAAATCTATGTAATTTAAAAATTATACGAAAATAAGGGAGCATGTGTGTAATTATCAATCCAAAGGCCTACTTCAAAGGTTATAATGCGCTTCTAAAGCGTGAAACGCTTATAGCTCAGGCACGCAATTACACTGGCTTATCATCAATGCGAGTCACAGGAGAGAGACACCCTTTGATGTCTGTGCAAGAGTGATTGACCCACCTTCTTACCTAGATATCTCACCTCATCCCCTTTTACTTATGCCTGCGCTGTCATCGGGAAATGGATACACAATGACATGAATCACCTGACCAATCAGGTGTGGGTGGAGATAAAAATTAGAATGTGTATCGGCACAGAATGAAAGGCCAGAACTTGCCAGGCCATCAATCAGTTCCGACCAGTCAACTTGAGCAGGTTTTAGTGCGATTCATCACTGAAAATAGGTGGTTGCGGTCGGGCTGAGCAGGAAAGAACCAAGAGGTTGATGAAGAGTGGTCGTTAAAACAGGTGGTCATTAGGGCAGGTTCGACTGTACATTCTTTTATCCCGTCGGAAAGAGGGGGAGTACCATTTCTAGACATAGGGAGTGGAAAAGAAAGCCAGGGGCCACTGTCATGTGATTGGCATGTCATTGTCGTTCACTGCTGAGCTCTTTTTTTTTTTTTTTTGCTGCTATCAGGTAGGTGTTTTCAGTACCAAATTAGCCCAAGCTCAGAAATTCACAGAGGTAATCAGCTGTTGATGAAACCAAGAACCAAAGGCTACTGCCTGAAGTGAAAACATCTTTTAAAAATAAGTTATATATTTATTTATTTTCCTTTCATTTAATAAAATGGTCGAACACATGACACCAGAAATCCTTGAGTTGGAGAGTAAGATTTATGTTTGGCAGTAGTCATTGATTAAATGAAACTCTCACTATTATGCAAGGCTTTTATTTATCTTTTCATTACTGAACTGGACTTAATTATCATCATTTTATGGATTGCTCTGAACATGTTTATTTGCTCTTATGGTTGGACTAAGTTTATTATAATCAAGTTACATCAGGCTTTGCTTTTGTGCACAGTCAAGTTTGAAGTTCACGTGCTGCTCCTTATTGACATGGTGTTATATTTTAAATTTTGATATTTGTTAATATTTTTTATGTTTGTTTTTGTATGCATGCATGAAAATTGGTGTCTATTTTGTATATGTAAGAATATTGTAGGCCTAATTAAGTTTAAGTTAGTCACGGTTTTTGTGTTTGAACTACTTTCCTTTTCAGGTCTTAGGGGGTGCCAGCAAATCAGAATCCGCATCAAATTTAAGGCTGTCATCATCTTCATCTCACATTCAATCGACTTCGCCTTCACCTGGATCTGAAAGTAGAACTGTCCTTGATAAAGCTCGGTTAAGAGAATTAGTGAAGGAAGTAGATCCACTCGAGCAAATGGATGATGATGTTGAAGAGGTAAATTGCTTCAAAAACCTACACAAGTACCAGTGTCTTTGAACAAATCCCTCTGATACTGTTCATTAAGTAGGCTAGTGACTTGTAAGATGAGGAAAGGAAAATAAACATTCCATGAAAATTTCTCTCTACGGCCGTATCTGAATATGGACAGCTGGAAATTCAGAGAGAATTGATGCTCAAGACCAAATGTATTTGTGTTCACTCTGCTGATGGGGTCCTTTTATACTTTCCATTCAATGATATTAAGAGAGAAAAAAATTTTCACATACATTAAAATCCATGTAATTTCAACTCTCATAAATTGGAATTTTTGTTAATGCCAATAGCTTGCAATTTGTTTAAAAACAAAATGTACAATCCACAGAACGGGTTATTTCATCTCTCGCTTAGATTTGGCACGTCCTTAGTCCTATGGTGTTGATTTTAAAGGGACTCTGCTACATTTCATAATTTTAAAAAAGCTCTCAAGAAGTACCACTTTGATGAATGGACAAAGGGTTATTCATCTACTGTCCATAATCTATAAAATACACTCATCAGGGAGTGAAATTCAAGAAATTTGTAAGTTTAGTCAACTAATGATAGTTTCACTTAAGTGAATATTTTCTTGTTGAGCATTCAAGTTTGATGTAAAATATTTCTGAATTTACTTGGTACTTTCATGTCTGTTTGTTAGAGTAGGAGCGGGGGTGGTGTTGTTGGCCCGTAAAGGGATGTCTTTATTGTTGAGAAACAAGAATTTAAATAATTCTTAAATGTTGCATCACCAATGCAAATTTTCTTCCCCCCAGATCCTATTACAAGTGGCAGATGATTTCATTGAGAATGTGGTCACAGCTTCTTGTCAGTTAGCAAAGCATCGAAAGTCAAATGCATTAGAAGCAAAAGATGTGCAAATGTATCTGGGTAAACACTTTAAAATGTTTTTGTTTTTTTACCTCTTTCAAATTTTTGTTTTTTTCAATCTGTAGGCCCCTACCTTGCTGTGTCTTTTTTTTTTCTAAGACCATCACTCTCTTTCCACTTCTACTGCAGATTAATATTTTTCTTTTCATTCTTTCTCATTGCTTTTGTTTAATCTAGTATTGGTTCACTCTTATGAGGTACTGGTATATGACTGACTTCCCAGGCGTTTTTGGTTTGTTTTGATTTTTTGTGTGGCTCTTGGATTCAATTTTAATTTTATTCTGGTTTGTTTGGAGTTTGTTTTTGGTCAATATGTAGTTGTGTAAGAATGAATACCTAGGATCACATATTGAGGGGATACAGTTTACTGTCCTACTCTCCTTTATGGCAGTGAAACCTGGACCTTGGACAGTAGGGAATACAGTAGAATACAGGCAACTGAAATGAAATACCTGAGAAGAGTAGTAGGGAAAACTAAAAGAGA